>OMKL01123792.1:0-10413 GCA_900302295.1 Parasudis fraserbrunneri
CATGCATGTGAATATGTTTGTGTGAACAACAAACATGTGTGCTGTGTGTGTGTGTGTGTGTGTGTGTGTGTGTGTGCTAGCCTGAGAATCTGTTGTTGGCCAGCAAGATGAAGGGTGCTGCAGTGAAGCTGGCAGACTTTGGCCTGGCAATCGAGGTGCAGGGAGACCAACAAGCCTGGTTTGGTAAAGAAACTCACACACCCACACACACACACCCACACACACACACACACACACCCACCCGCACACACACACACATTTTGTTTATGTCTGTCCATTATAGACAGTGATGATAACACTCCCAGGGTTTACAGCGGTGTGTCAGCACATGGCGATAATGTGACCGCAGCGAGAGAATGTTTCATCCATCTGAAACGGAGAACACCGCCGTTTGGTCCCCGTCCCACTTCATCGAGGAGAAAGGGGTTCACTCTAAGCTGTCCGTGTTACACCTGCCTTCAACAATCACACAGTGGATCAACAACCAGACCTACCAGTTTCCCAGTGAAAAGTAGCTTCAGCCGTCCGCAATGCACCGCGGCCTAACGTAGCTTTGTATTTCCATTCTGTGGAGCAGCGGAGATCTGAGGGGCCTAAAGCTATTAATGGGCACTCTACATGTCATAATCGGCTCTTGGGTTGGAATCCAGCAGTCTGCTGTCAAATTAACCACCCATATAACCGCAAAAAACCCCTTACTTCTGAAACCTCATCAGACCTTAAAGGGATCGTTCTGAGTTTTGGAACCCCGAGCCCTATTCGCTACTTACCGTCATCAGATCCCAACGGCTAACCCTAACCTAAAATAGAGATCATTTAAAAAAAAAAAAAAAAAAAAACAGCGAGCACTTGGTGGTTGAAATCCTAATCTTTTTAAAACGATTCATCAAAACTAAATGCATACTCACCGTGCCACAGACATGCAAGATCCTCACAGGACCATGCTGCGTTCCTGTCACATTTACCCACCCAGCAATGTACACATGAGACGGGAAATGTGCAAAATCACTTTTCCCCCACATTTACTATAACATCCACATTGTATTATAGAGAATATCGCGGATATTTTCGTCTCACACTTCTATTGTTATGTGGCTAGCATATATGAGACAAGCTAACTCACTAAATGTTTCTGCCTGTTCCCCCCCTTCTGTCTGTTGTTGGTCGGTAGAATCCTCTCTCAGCACCATCCACGCTCTTCCTCACATCCTTCCTCATACCAGCTCCGGCTAGTCGGCCACAAACCAACACAGAGTCAACGGGGGTCACGCTCCTGTCTGCACGAGCGGACTGAGGCTCACCGAAATGTACTCAACACAAAGTACATTTCGGCGGAGCCTCGGGTCGGCTTGAACGGACAGGAGCCTGACCCCATTGACTTTGTATTGGGTTTGTGGCTACCTGACCCGGAGCCAAGTGTGAGGAGCAGCGTGGGCTGTGCTGAGGACAGACCCTGCCGGTCAACAACGTTGTTGTGAAGTAAGGAAGGGGGCGAGAGTTCCAAAAATCAGAGCTATCCTTTTAAAGACTCTTACTTACGTTTTGTGTATTTTCATCGGGCAGGTTTTGCGGGAACCCCGGGCTACCTTTCCCCTGAGGTCCTGAGAAAGGACCCCTACGGCAAGCCGGTGGATATCTGGGCTTGTGGTGAGTCTCGGAACTAAAGCAAACGATGAAAGTGTCCATTTATATTAATGTATTCCATACCTGGATTAAAGTCCCATCTTCTCAGGAAACAAAAAAAAAAGAAGGATTTGGATGGACTGGTGTGGGACAGCTAAGGTTCTAAATCCGTATGTGAAGAGATGTGTCTCAAATGTCTTACCATCGCTCTGTCTCTCTCTCTGTCTCTCTCTCTGTCTCTCTCTCTGTCTGTCTCTCTCTCTCACACACACACACACACATTCTCTATCTCTGTCTCTCTCTCTCTCTCTCTCTCTCTCTCTCTCTCTCTCTCTCTCACACACACACTCACTCTCTCTGGAGTTCAGATAGATGACACGGCATCCAGGTAGCATTTGAGATAGATTGATCGCTGACCACAGTAATACAAGCTCACTTTCTACTTTGTTTTACTCTCTCTCTTGCTCTTTCTCTCTCTCGCTCTCTGTCTCTCTCTCCTCTAGTCTACTCTTTGCTCATTGAGCTGCCGTAGAGTCTCTTACACAGTAGTGTTGCCTCTAACCCATACTAGAGCACATGTAGTTAGCTTGAGACATTCTGTACAACAGACTGGATAAGTAATAGCACACTCAGAATCTTGTATTAACTCCAAGAGGCTGATGGCAAGCTATCTAAAATCTGTGCAAAGGAGGCGTTTCAATTCCACGATATTTGAAAACCCAACAGATTTTGTTTGGCGTGCAGGGGACATACTGGAAAAAAGAAGAAAAACAAAAAACAAATAAAATCTCATGCAATGGCACAAACATCCAAATTAGTGTCGTTTGTGATGTCGCCCAACACTTTTCTCCAGTAACAGCAGAGGAGTGACAATTCACTGCACCATTAAATTCGACTTCCCATCAAAGATATTAAAGCTAGAATGTGCACTCCCTATCTACACAATACAGACAAAGTGTTCCCACTGCTACCACGCCATTAGAGGCAAATTCAGAAAACTCCACCTGTTTCTACCCAGAAGACAACAAACACAGTTTCTTTCTCATTTGAGATTCAGTGGTGGTTGGAACACCGAATTTTCCGCATTACTGCCACTTAGTGGAAACAGTGATGGGGATCTGTAACCTCATTACAGAATAAATCAGAGCCTCTAGGTGGTGGTATACACATGAGAACAGTCAGTCACCCCTATATGTTGTAAAAGATCATCTGACTCACATGTCATCGCGCCATGAGGAATGGGATTTTTGCGCTCAGAAGTGCTCACTATGAATCTCTATGCTGTCCCCATGTTTGAAACCATAAAAACATTGCCTATCTATCCCACAATGCAAAGCGTCAAGCATCATCTTTGGCTGTTAGCAAGCAGAGCTAACATTTGCTACCAAATATTAGAGCTGCTATGTGAGCTACCAAATGTTACTGGTAACGCTACTTAGTGTTAATCAATATGGTCTTTGATTCATGGGAGCAAATCCGGGGACATCTGTGGCCAGTGAAATAAAAGAAAATATAGGCTACCCAGCGACCCACCCACATATACATCCTCACTATTTTGATCTTTGATTCAGTGTATTTCAAGAAGGCAGTCTGTATCAAGCTAGGAATTGTGAAAAAAAAAAAACATTTGTGTAGTAGGACTACTCATACTGTAGCCCACATTAGACTTAGCCATTTGCTAGTTTACACAAACAATATTAATTACATGGATATCATCTTCAGTGCAAAGACAACAATGTAAGAATGCATTCTGAAGCTATGATTATGCCGTATTGGTAAGCCCATAGTAATAGAAAATTATGAGTAAGACTGCACTGTCAATTGAGATTCCCTTTCTGATATCTTCAGAAAATAAAATAACAGCTGATGAGCTAGCATGGCCATGCAGTAAAGTTACTGATTGTTTTGAGGTAGTTAGCATTACCTTTATTCTCTGTGACTGATAATCCCCTTCAGCCTGCAATGGAAAACGTCCCATGACAGATTGTGCACATATCACTTGTCATGCTAGGTTAGGGTGACCATATTTTCAACCCCCCCAAACCAAAAGTGTACTGCACATCCATGCACATGCACATGTATGTGCAAGCATCATAGGCTAGCAACAGCCTTGACAACGGCTACGTTTTCATGCACACCATAATGTCACTATTGAACTTGAAGTTGTTTACACGATTCTGTAAAATTACAACTCTCTTAATAATCCCTGACGTTATTTCGATTATCAAGAGGGAATGTGTGTTTTGCTTAGAACTTGTAACTGCTTTTGTCAAGGAAGAAGTAATTTCAAATGAAGTTATATGTGGTGATAGTTTTATGATTCTATCTAGGCTACCCATTAGCTAGTTGATCAGCTTCTAACTGATAGATGGAAAAAAAAGTTTCAGGGAGTGCAGGCTTATAGCAACTTGATGACATTTGCCCACAACAACTGAATAATCAGGCAACCAAATAAATAGAAGTAACCAAACCAAACCAAACCAAATAAAAACTAAGAGAACATCAAAGGCAGCTCAGGCGGCACAAACTGCTTCTATATCCAGTGGCTCGTCATGAGAGACAGATGCATAATGCAGGTCCCCATGGTTTGATTATTTACCACAGCCCAGGACCGTTGATGTATGTGGGAATATTCATTCTATACATTACTCTATTAATATGGATCCAAACTGCAGCGATGGCTTTATCTGTTGTAGGCCTACAAATGTAACCACCCCGTGCAACTCGCCTTTTAGGATGAGGATACGCAGTAACGATTGAACAGGTGGTCTCAGCAGAGTGGAGAGAAAATTATGTAGAATGGGAACAGCAGTGCACAAACCAGCATTATACTATATTCTATATTTCACTGTTTTAGTAAGAATATTATTTGATAAGAAGGAATTTCTAGACTTGAAACTGTCATTACCATGTATAATAAGAAACAAGAGTCTAGTAACAGCGTGGCTTCCCTGTGCAATCTTTAGCTAGGACACACAGTGTCATAGATGCGAAGCATTCTCACATAAAGTGAACTGCAGCCTGTTACTAATGTTGCTAACATAGATAAAGTAGCTTGGCTAATGTACATTGCTTAAGTGGGGTCCTGAGAAGGCTAGCGATAGCTCTGTGTTGACGTTGCGTAGCAGCATGAGCTTATGTGATTGGTCTACTTTTGTGGGGACAGACATACAGACAGACCCTGTTCTAAACTACTTGGCCCCCTCTGCGCCATGCCGTAAAAATCTAAAATAGAAAAACATAGTAGGCAATGCAGAGATATTTGGACAGAACATCAAATCTGGGGACTGTCCCCGGAAAATGGGAAAGGATGGTCACCGTATCTTTGATCAACAGTAGCTAGTGTTAGCTGCAACATTTGGTAGCTGATATTAGCTCTAATATTTGGTAGCTAATGATTCACTGTTAGCACCAATGGTAGCTAACAGCAAAAGAGGATGAGTAAGCACCAATGCTTTGCATTGTGGGGTAGATTAGGAGGAATGAGGAATGCAGGCAGCCATACTTAATACAGTCTCTCATTTAAACCATTGCTGCTCCAAAATTCATTGTATATTCTACATACATTAATCATACATCATACTACATACTGTTGGAGCTTACTGTTATGGAGTGCGGTATATATGTATTACAGTACATGGAGTGCAATTTGTGTGACATACTACAGACAACATACTAGAGGACCTGCATACCAAGGTGGAAGTGGAAGAAAAAAATTATCTCACAGCTGTTTTCACTTGCTAGCTATGCAGTCAGGAGGATATACTGTCAGTTTTGCCAAAAAACACACAAATGATGCTCCAATGGCCAGTATGTTGTCGTTTTTTATGTTTGTTTGGAAATTTCTTGCTGACCCGGAACTGAAAATGGCACTGGAAATGACCTGGCACAAAGAATCGTGGGACTGAAATGATTGCGTAGCAACCATCTGCTCCATACTTCAAACGTTGGTGCTTTTGTTATGCATACACATCTCTGTCGCATACATTTTTTGCTTACTAACAGATCACATACTGAAAATTGCATACAATATAGTATGTAGCATGGAGAAATTGTAAGCAGTCAACAATATAAAGGTGTGCAACCAACATTTACCTCCACACACCTTAAAGGGATAGTCCACATTTTCTAAGCAGCCTGTCTGACTCTGACAAAGTGGGAGTCCTTTCAGTCCATCCAAAAAGCCCTCGCACTAGATGTTGGAAGCAGAGAATGTTAGCATCATGGTAAGCATGCTAGTGGCAGAAGAGAATGGGTTCCGTGTCATCATAGAAACATTCATGGCTTCCCAATTACCACTGGGAGATAAATGGCGCTGTGAGAAGTAGCATTGTCCCCCAGGGCTGAATTCTAGGTGGCAGTCAATGCAGGACATGAAGCATGGATATTGCATTGCTAAGCAACAGAATTTAGAATGCTTCAAGAACCCCACTGACTTCCACCAGCATGCTTAGCATGACACTAACAAGTGCAAATATTCCAATATCTTAAAAAAACAAAACATTGGTGCAATTATTTTTGGGTGGAAGGATCCCCAGTTTGTGACAAACAAGGTAGCTCCTCGAAAATGTGGACTAATCCTTTAATGCCCCACAAACACTATTACAGAGAATGATGACCTTTATAGAAAAGCCACATGAATTTCACATGTGAAAAATCTAAATTTTCACCTTATCAAATGCATGTCCAATGTGATTTACACATGACTTCACATGTATGTGTAATTTTCACCAGAACTCTTCGGGCATCACATGTGGAACTTTGCTTTCACATAATCACATGTAATCACATGCAGATCATGTAAAGGTAGCGTGGTCACGTGTTAATATAATGCAAAGTTTCACATGCGATACCATAAAATCTGAATGGGAGAAAATGTGAAATTCATATGGATTTTCTGTAAAGGTATGTTTATTTTGCTCAAGGCTATGTTTCTTGTAGTACATTAAATGTTTATCTGGACTCCAGTAATACACAACAGACGTCAAACATGTCAACTCCTCGAACAAGCAACCAAAAAGGCATGATGGACATAGACTATGGATTATTGGCCTCCCTTTCACAGCACTTGACTACTCTTTTTGTCTTTGTGCTGAAACACATTTCCATGAGTATGAGCTACAGCAGACATCTCAGTATCATAAAGTGACAACTCAATTCCAGTGTAGTATGTAAAGTAAAAAAAAAAATGTTTCCTCTTACCCAGAGTTCTATCTATCCATACAGATAATTTTGGCATGATTTGACGAGTTTTTTTTTTTTTTTTTAAACTCATTATCTATACTGTATGTATAAAGAGAGAGAGAGAGAGAGAGAGAGATACTTTCAGCCTGACCCAAATTCCTTGCAGATCTTCTGATTCCGCAACAAGCTTGTATTTACTTTTCTCCAATCCCACCTTTATGATCAACTGAATTATTTACCATTCAGATCATATTAAATATGCAACTCAGCCACACACTCTCTGGCTGTTGAAATATTGATTCTAGCTCTTACAAACAGCAATTTAAAACAACAGCATCACCTCGACTCTGCACCAAAAGCTCAGCAAACAGGGTGAGCTGGCAGTATTTGCTCTCGATGAAGAAAAAGAAAAAAGCGCTTTGGGGATTATTTTTTTTCCCCACTTTTCTCTGCACCGATGGAGATATCCATAGTAATTAAGTGTGTCCAATAAAAACATTGATAGAACAGTAATGAAATAAGCCATGTTACCAGCGAGGCCTTGGACTCTAGGAGCTGAGAGAGCCTTTGTAAATGAGGAGCAGTTGTGTTATCCCAAGCTCCATTAAAATTTCATCACCCTGCACATTTCCATGAATGGCATTATTCAAATTATGCTAAATCACATCAGCAAGCCTGCTTGGCAATGCAACATTGCCAGTGACAATGACTGAGGCAAGATTCCCAAAGTATAGAATGGGCCGGCATTCCATTTACATGGGTGCTTCATATTCTGAACAGACACTCGAATGCTACTGAGTCTTGGCCCCAGGCCTCGGTGTATTTGGAACAACAGGGAAGATGGATGCCGAAGAAACCAACACCTTTTAAGACAATCCTGACTGACTGTTACTCAATTACAGTACATGTGACTGAGATAGAAATCAAATTCGCAAGCAAGCTTGGTGAGTGGTTAGTCCTACAATGGCAGAAATTGTTGCATCTATACTGTATACATTTCTCAATCCATACACAGGACCATTGCCACAAAAAAATAATGTGCATTTCACGTCTTCTCTTCACCCTCAATTCATATTATTTCATAAACCACTGCACACAAAGAAACAACTCCAGCCTACCTTGACACTGACTTGTTCTTGCCCACCAAACAACTTGCATCGCGGCTACAAGGCCAATGGACGTCATCTCATGACGTGATGCGTTTTGCACTTGTCCCCATGTTAATATACAGTCCAGATAATATAATGCCATTATCATGTGAAAAGATACCCAGCAAACACACAACACAGTTTCAGTGGTGAAAACGTGTTGAAACTCCATTTTGTGATTGCCATTCTACAATATGGAATACATCATGATGCTGATGAATATCATACGTGCATATTTTGAATGTCAGTCGAATTCGGGTCGGTCGTATTACCCACGTAAAAAAAAAACGTCCACTTCAGCCCCATTAACAGACATCATGCCAATTTCCAGACCAATGTCGTTTAGACGGCTTACCAACGTTAAAAAATGTTTGGTGGGTTTATCTAAACTGGACAACGGTAATATATTCATTGAATGGAGGGCCTTTTTTTTCCCCCATGGCCATAAGTCACCAGCGAACACAGTACTGAGTGTTAGCATGTTTTAACCCGGACCATGGGAACATCATTATGATTACGGGAGAGTGATTTCATGATACCTGGCCGTTAATAATGCATGATAAATAGCTAGATGAAGGGAACAAAGCAGTGTGTAATATTTGGTGACCCCGTGTTATTAGTGGTGAGAGAAATCATTAGTGAGTTGCCTTAACCTGCTTTAATGAGGTCTCCCTGCTTGGGGAGGAAAAGGGGACGATTGGAGCATGTGTGGAGTCAGGAATAATGTAGATCACGCATAGAGGTATGTGGCCTTTATGTCTCCATTGCTTCGCTGGTGGTTCTTCCTTATCTGTATTAAGGGCACGCTTTATCCGTTTTTTGTCCAGGAACCATGGCTCGGGTTACATATAGCCAGGTCAACATTTTTGTACACTCTTGTAACAATACAATAAATGCTAAAAACACCACGCACACCATCTCGTGCCACTTGTTCTATTCAAAATAACGACCACATATTATACTGCATTGCTGGACACACTGACTTTAATTCCCTCCACAGCCACAGCCATACTGTATGCCACACTGCTTGATGTAGGCTACATTTGTCCTAAAAATATGGAGGGAGATACATATTAACAGGTAGATTTTCAAAAGAACACCTGTGGCCTAAAACAACAGCCAAACGATGCCTACATTTTGGGAATGTATTTTCAAAAGAACATAAACTATCCAGTGTGCCCGGGGAACCACTTTGAAATCCTATGCTCTGTGTATTGGAATTTTTTTTTAATATTTAGTTGACATGGTCTACCCCTGTTATATGGCACACACATTAAACTAGGCCTACATAATAACGGACTCAAGCTGTGTTGTGCAAACTGTAGAGCGCAAAGCACAGCAGAGCATAAATGGGTTGTTGGGGCAAATTTGCGCATCAGAGAGGGCTGTTACTGGCATGTACTGTCTATTGTAACAGTTGTTACCTCCTTGGCGGAAGGTTTTGTTTTTGCATGTTTGCGTGCACATTCATGAGCCCAAGAGGAAGAAACCTCATTTTGGTGACTCGATGACTTTTCCTCTAGCGTCATCATCAGGCCAAATGTTCAATATTCAAATGAGCGCATCTACTGATTCATTAGTCATACAGTTTATAAACTGTGCTGTGAACATTCATGACCCCTAGAAAGAACAAACCAATTGTTTTTGGTCACTCCATGACCTTTCCTCTAGCACCACCATATGGATTTATAGCCTGGCTCTGAAGAGGCTGGCAATATCGGCAACTCTTGTTTCTGTCATCTACCCAGTAAAATGTTGCAAAGTATTGAAATTTGGGTGATTGTTAGGCCATGGCGGAGGTCTGCACTCCTCTAGTTATGTCTTTGCATCACTGTCACCAAGACGAATTACAGCGAGCATATCAGGTCAGACGGGTTGTTTTGTGGGTTTAACAGAGCAGTTCATGTCCCCTAAACGATGTCGCGTTTTGAATATACAGAGCCCATAAAGCTAATTAAGTGAGTCGAGTTAATTACGAGTGTGGCCCCTCATTACAGTCCCTCCTCAAATGACTGGCAGAGAGGGAATAGAGCGGTAGCAGGAAGGACGGGAGTTGGAGCAGTGGGCTGAGTGACGGGCCTACAGCACCTCCAGCTGTGGGCCAGGTGTAGGTCCTGACAGCAGACACAAGAGGAGCCTGACGGGGTGTGTGTGGTGAGGGGATGGCTCCTATAGGAGTGTATTATGTGTGTGCTCAATGAGTGTTTGTGTTAGTGAATTCGCCCTGGGTCCCTGCGTGTCTGTGTGTGTGTGTGTATGTGTGTGTGCATGCATGCGCGCTTATGTGTTTGTGTTCGGTGTGATGATGGACATGCCGGCATGAGGCAAATTGGTCAATTGTGTGTCTTGCGTGAGAATGTGTAGGCACATTTGTGTGTGTGTGTCTATGTGTGCATAGGCATGCATGCTCACATGGATGTGTGTGTGTGTGTGTGTGTGTGTGTGTGTACATGTCTGG
>OMKL01123826.1:2010-19492 GCA_900302295.1 Parasudis fraserbrunneri
AAGAGTACACTTAATCTCCATGCAAAGAACCCTTAGCTTCTGACGGAGAGAGGCGAATCATGGTATATCCGTCTTTGGCATAGAAGAAGAGCAAAAGAAGCTGGAGATAATGGGGGAACACACGCACACACACACACACACACACACACACACACACACGCATGCTCCCTCTTCAAAACTATCAGATTGCCCTATCCACAATGCAGCAGTGACAATTTGGTGCATTCACACCTGCCTTGTTTAGTCCTGTTGAATCAAGCCCTGGAGCATTTACCCCCGCGGTTCAGTTTGTTTGGGGAGAACGCCACAATCAAACCCAGGTCCGCACCAAACAATCGCACCCTGGTCCACCCGTTTCAGCTGGTCTCGGTCCGCTTCCAAGTGAACCCTGGAGTGGCTTGTTTGAAGTGAGAATGCAATTCAACCAAACAGGCAGGAAAACTGACCAAAAATATTAGCTGCATTTAATGAAGCGGATAAGCCAGCATTTGGTAATATTTTTCTATATTTCTCCAAATGTGTAATTGTTTCATCATCTCCATACTGTATTTGCATTATAGCAAGTTCTATGTGGCCAAATAACATCATCATACAAATACCAAACAGTAGTGCATACCGGTAGTTAATTGCAAACCGTGAACATAAATACAATTGTGTAACATTTAAGCATGCCAAAATGGAAATGACAATATTCTGTTAGTTCTGTTCTGTTTGTTTTGTTAGGGTTCAGAATTATGTCCAACAAATGGCTGATCTGCATAATTACATAGCTTTGTTTATAAAGCATGGTATGTTTTTGCCTGGATTCAGTCCCCGAATTACTAGTTGCTAGTCCCACCTACTTTTGAATTATTTTGTGATTCAGGTTCCAGTCCCCCTGCCCTGATTTGGTACCGTGTCCGGTTGGACCTCCAACCACACCAATCAGCATCCGTTACCAGGCAGAGTCTACTTATACAAATTAGGTCTGCTGATCAGAATAATAACACCTGAAATCAGCCAAACTGAAGCACTTTCACACTGAATAATGAAGTGGAACGGAACGCAATTCAGTCATCGTATCAGGTGCGGTTCGTTTGGCAATATGAAACAAAACCAAACCAATGAAAAAACGGCGACAAATGTATAAATCATAGATAAAAGAGAGGGAGAAAAAAAACGAGTGTACCATCATGTGCAGGATATCCCTTGCAGATGATGCTCTAACTGTACTGGGCAGAAAGGAAATGCATCCGAGAGGCCAATAGATGGGTTTGGAGATATGTTCTGTCTTTCTATTGGACATATAAGGGTCCCTGTGAGGTTTGAACGGTATCCTCCCCTCATGCTTACCTCCTACTGTAGCTGCAGGCCTCTCTTTATCTCAGAGTGGGTGACAGACTTGCATTTGCCAGGGATGTGCATGTGTGTAAGTGTGAGTGTGTTGTGCGCGTGTGTACAGTAGTATGTGTGTGTGTGAGAGTACATTAGTTTCGGTGTGTATGTGTGTGCACAGTACGTACGTGCATGTGAGTGTGTGTGTATATATGTGTGTGTGTGTGCGTAAACTGTGAGCAGACTGAGTGATGAAGAACACTAGACAGAAACGTTCTGCAGTCTCCAAGTGGGTGCACCATACCAAACAGCATGCCCATTGGAGTCCTCCTCTCTCATGGCATATATAGTACAGATCTAGCCTTTGCTGCTGTCCCACAGTTTACAGCTTGCGTGCTGCAGTAGGACTGCACTGTTGCTCTACCATCAAGAGGAAAGAGCAATCTTCTTCTCTTTTCAGGCATCAGAGGGTGCACAGGGATTTTTTTGTTTTGTGTTACAATATACAGATTTTGTTCTACCATTTCAAGGTAGAATTGTCTACAGTGGCCACTGCAAGATGCTTCTGCTGGAAGATTACAGAGCACTTGTAACCCCTAAGGCTGCTTCCATTCCTGCCTTGTTTATTGTAATTGAATTTAACCCTGGAGTGTTTGGCTCCAATAGAACTTGATGAACCTGCACCGACCAGCTGCTCTCCTGGTCCGTTCTGTTCGAGGTGGTCTCGGTCCGCTTCCAAGTGAACCCCGGAGACGTTCATCTGAAGTGAGAATGCAATCGGACCAATTGGCACCAACGAATTATGCATTCAATGACATGTTTGCAGTGTAAACAAGGCAGTTGTGAAAGCACCCTTGGATAACTTATTTTTCATGACCTTGTTTTTCATGACCTTCGGGCATTGTATGATGCTTCTTGTCTATGTAAGACAATGCTATCAATTTCGTGCTTCATATGGAGGAAAAAAAAAGAATGAATACACGTGGAAAGGTAAAGCAAGGAGCTGTTGCTATGGTCTAAAAAGTACAAAACACCCTGTGGCTGAAGGAAGTTAATGAACCATTATACATGGCTGAGTGAGAAGCATAAGGACAGGAGCTGTCGAGTCGAAACACAATGTGAAGTTGGAGCTATTCATGTTGTATGAGCTTTGTCAAGTTGTGGATTTGGAGGCTGGGAGAGAACATACTGCACAGTGGAGCAACTGTCCTTGGGTGAGAATAAAGGCTTAATATATCACAGTGAGAGACATGATACATTCAAATTTCCAACTATTTATGCACTCATGTCTTGGTACAGAGCGTTTTTTTTTTCTTTTCTCGTTTTCTATGTAAGGATACACCAATACCATTTTTTAGCTGCAACAAAATAGTTAGTATAAGTCGGTCTGTCTGGACTTTCTAAAAATGATGTTTGCCATGACATAGGACATGATAGAGACATGTAATATGTCACAATGATAGATATTGCCGTGCCAATGCATCACAACGAATATCACCCCAATCGGCCAGATGGTGGTGCTATGATAAAAGGAAAATTTGAAAAGCCATAACTCGTACACCCTAAGGCCAATTGACACAAGACATTGTACACATACTGTATATAGCTATCCTTGGTCTACAACTTTACCCATAGGACCACCCATGTCTGCCATGGTTGACTTTCTAAATTTTTGTGAAAATCACTGGCATCAAGTGGCATCAAGGGACCACGGTCTTGGTCTTCTGAGGGTTGCTAGGCCAAACCATATGACTGCCACACCCAACTGAATTTTTGAAAAAAAAAGACGTGTCATAAGCTGGCAGTGAGGTAGGTGTTACTCGTGAACACTTTGTTCGATTTGCACCACACTTGACACGTGTTTCATCCATGATGGGAAAGAGGTGTGGACAGCCACATGGTGGCGCTATTCACAAAGATCACATGATAAAGGCTGTAACAGTGACAGATATTGGTGTGCAATGAAAATATATCTACGTTTGTGTTTATTATCCTTTTTTTATTATATTTATTTATATTTCTATTTATTTTTTGTATCATATTTATTTATATGTATTTAATTTTTTCATATTATCCTAAATCTTGTTTTTGTGTGTGTGTGTGCACTCCAGGGAGTGTCAAACAGGTGATTGTTTATTCATTATAAGAATGGCTTTTATCTGTTTTTGCAAACGAACTCCTCACACCAATCAGCCAGAGGGGTGGCGCTATAATCAAAGGTCAAAATGTATAACTTTGATAAGACATAACTTGCACATCTTAAGTGTGATGGACACAAGATTTAGAACACTTGCCAGCTATCCTTGGTCTACAATTTTGCCACTAGATAACTGCATAAATACAAAGGCTACAGCGCTCGGGTTGAGGCACATATCGAGGCAGCGAGTAATGGTAAGAATGGGGGGTTCCCTGTAGCCAGACTGGTTAGCTTATCACAAATTACTGCTGGTAGCGATTCTGAGTAGTACGTACCGCATCAGCCCATACAGAGTGCTGATCCGATCCATTGATTTTACTGAACGAAATAGACTTAGACCATTAGTTTGGGGGTCACCGGACAAAAATAATTTAGATATAATCTATTTTTCTCCATTAGAGATCTAGCGTGCTTCTACGTGCCAAAAATACAGACAATCAAGTCATTTTGCTTGATTTCTATCACGTTGCTCTCGGCTCTTGGTTTTAGATTTACTGGGGTAGTTCTCTCATACCCTGCTCTAGTCTGGTATCCCATGCCAACATCAATATGAGTGCATCCCTAATATCATCACGTCATATTATTTTGTCATACATAGTAACATCTGTCCAGATTATAGGCCATATTTCACACTATGCCCAGTGTATGATCACAAATCGCATACGTTTCCTACTGTAAACTGAACCCCTGAATTAGCTGTCGTGTGCATATTTTCTGGTTGGGTGACTGTAATGGTAACCATAATAGCTCTGAGCATGTGTACCTGAGCTTGCATTTAAATATGCCTTAATATGACAAAAAAACAACAACAACAACAACAACAACAACAACAACAAAACAATCAGCATTTCATGTCGCTAATGCAAGATGCTATAGTGGGGTGGGAGCTGGATGACAAATGGCCGACAGCGGTTATTTACAAAGGTGTCGCACAATGGCAGAATCACATACTTAATATGAGGGGGAGCATAAATAAAGATTATTAGGTTAATTAATTATTTTGCATTTATTACTCTTTTGTACCTCCATATAATTACTCTGCGCTGATTTAATTGAATTTGAACGAGAGCCAACAGAAGATAATTTGTTTTCAGGTTACCAAAATGGTTCCAACGTTGCCGGGCTGAGAGGAGGAAATGACACACGGTAGCAAGGCATAATTCATCTGGCTGAGACACTGACACCCAACCAGCAGAAAGGAAATTAATTCAGCTCCCCCAGCTGCACAGGCAAGCAACATTAAACACAGGAATAAATAACAACAGCATCTCAAAGACCCAGAGCGTCCGCCGCGTTGTATTCAAAACCAAACATCCAATAACCAAGCTTGAATTAGAGTTGTAGTGAAGCTCCCTTATCTGATATATATTGTGTGCATATGTGTGTGTGTGCGGGACACTATGTGTTATTTTTATTTTTTATATATTTTTTTGTCTGTGTCTGTATATGTGTGAGTGAATGGGATTTGATTGAGTGGGTGTATCAGTGTAGTGTGTGTGTGTATGTGTGTGTACATTGCTTTGATATGCATGCGAGCGGCGCTCTCAAACAGGAACATGATGGAAAACAGAAAGTGCACAGTATGCATCACTGTGTCCGTAATTGCAAAGTATATTTCTTGGCAACTCTCATGGATTGTTGACCATCTCTAAGCAAAGCACTGGAGTGTGCTCAAATGAGGATTATCTCCCCCCCAGCACAGCATCGCAGCGCAGAGCTGTATCTCCTTGATTATGTTTTGCATATATTACAAGCCAAAACGTATCCCACTGTCGTGGAATTATGTTATGTCTCGCATTGAGCGCGGATGTACACCTTCATCAGTGTGGAAGAATAAAGGAACCTGTCATGTGAAATGTATTATTATACAGCATGTTATATGATGCTACTGTTATTCCTCATGATGAGAGACACAGTTAGAAGCGTGTTTAAAAAAATAGGGGGGTCCAGGTGTGCCCGGTTAACAGGTTACGCTAAGCCTGACTTAAAACACCAGCTGAAGTTGCCTGAAACAGAGCGGGCTTGTTAAAGCTAAACATTACTGTGTGCAGTAGAGTGTTTCCAAACTGTCAATACGAGGTTTCATTCAATGAAATGATTCAAGTTTAATGACGTTTATTTTGGAAATAGGTAATGGATAGCCTCCTTCCAAAGGTGGATATGATAGGAATATAGGCCCACGTACAAAAGAAGGTTCCTAGAACTGAAGTGATGGGGTCGGGTATTGTTGGATTTATTTCAATTGGTGCCAAAACCGATACTTTAAAATGATGCCGGTTCCTAAATGGTGCCAGAATCAATATATGTATATTTTTATATAAATACCATGACCGACACCGAATCACCAATTTAAATGGCATCTCTCGTTCTATCAGAGAATCGTAGTTAGGTTACATCTGTAACAGTCGCTTTGCGAGGCCTTTTCACTCATTTGCTCTGTTCCCTGTGACCCGCCTCTGAAAACCTGCAACCGGGTGGGCTGCCTCACAGATCAAACATACGGCTGCACCGCACGGCTTACAGTATCAGTGCATTTTATTTGTTTCATTTTGTTTGATTATTGTACCATGGAAACAGCTAGCAAAAATAAAGAGAGCTCTGCTAGCCATTTGATCCGGAGGGTATATATATATTTTTTTTTTTGCTGGCTTTCCTTGGATCTCATGATTTTGTTGTACCATTTCGTTGCCACACATAATTCGGTCTGGGGAAGTATTGACCATGTTGGAACCGGCGCCAGTCAGTACTCGATACCCAACCCTAGCGATTACAAAATAATTACCTTCTTCTAAACAGCCAAGAGACTCCCGTGCATAAAAGAGGCAGGCCTGGCACTCTTGTTGACAAATACCTCTACTTTCACATCATACAATATACATTTAGTCAGTCAGGAAGGAAGGAAGGAAGAAGGAAGAATGCCAGTACAATGTTCTGTAGTCATCACATTTGGATTTCCAGAATACTTTCTTCTGTAATTGTGTCCTACAGGTATATGGCAGAACACTGGCAATTATCTTGTCATGTTTCCTTTTGTTTTTATTTTTTTATTGCTTTCTTATGGACTAAAGTCAATTGATATTCAATTTAAAGGGGAATACTTCTAAGAATTCACATAATTCCTATGACATGGGACAGTCCAACCAGTGTCTCCGACCATTAATAACTCTCTCCTACAGCTACAAACCAGTAAACCAGTCACTGTCAACTCAAAAGTTTACACAACTGGTGCTAATTTCCTTCACATCAAAATGAGTCTAATTTTACAGTATGAGATACGTTCTGAAACAGGATAGACAGACAGACAGATAGATAGATAGATAGATAGATAGATAGATAGATAGATAGATAGATAGATAGATAGATAGATAGATAGATAGAAATATATACTTCATTCATTCCAGAGGGGAAATTGTGTAAAGTAAAATCCTCAGTCACCTTTATCATATTTTCCAATTCATTCCCTGTAGGGAGGGAACATCAATGAGACATCACTGATAGGTGCAGGACAAACTCGTCTCCGTTGTTTCTGTCTATAGGAGACTATCTATAGTGCCTATAGTGTTTAATTGACTGAACTGTCCTTAGGCATGGGAATCCGTTCTTTCAAACCCGAATTTCTATAGTATTCGCCACTCACCATTACTGGATGAAAGTATGCCCTTTATAAGATTCAGAAACACTTAATTCGCCAAATACAATTGTACTGTACAGGGTTTACGGTATCCTTGCTGACAATGTTGCAAAGAGGTATCAACAACTTACAGAACACACACACCACAATACAACACAGATACTCACTTTTAGAGTTCTTTTTTTTTTTTTACCTTGTTATCCATCCAGGGAAAGTTTGCTGACCGCACATTCTATTTTTCAGCATTACTACATACTCACACAATTACACACATTCACACCTGGGACCTGCCCAGAAAAACCACAGTCATTTTCTGTTGGCCATTGAGTAGCTCCACTGGAGCTAGGCTTGTCTGGGAATTCAAATCCTCCACCTTCCTCGAGTTTTGCACACATTAATTTAGTTTGACAGTTATTGTGAGATAATGAGTTTGAATCTATCCTCCAGTGATGTCATCGGAGGACACCGAATCTTTGTGTTCTATTAATTACTGCTCAACGAAATGATGTAGATGAAAAAATTGTGATAGTCATTGCAACAGGGATTGTTATTTTTTCATCTACATTATTTCGTTGAGCTATGGTTAATACAACACAAGAATTCAAGGTCAGACATCGCTGGAGGACATAATCAAACCCATTCACTCACAATAACTGTCAAACTAAATGAATGTGTGCAAAACTGTTTAGAGTTCTGGGATATGTGTGAGATTACGTACGAAATAAATCAGAATAGTTTTTCAGTGAAGTGCCTCTTTGAAGAGAAAGTAGATTGCACAAGTTATTTCTATAATATGGTACATCTCAGTTCAGAGAGACAAAAATCTAGTGATGTCATCAAGAGGCAAAACCTGGAGCTGCTCCATTGACAGTGAATAATGGAACAACTCCTAGGACACTATGACAGTGCCCATGGTCATTTTACTGGGATATGGATACATTTTCTGATTCAGAGCCGTAATCCCTACATTTAAAGAATGCACATATGGATGTAATATGTCAAACAAAAATTCTATGAACCCACAAAGCCTGTCACTAATTAATTGTCAATGGACCAACTCCAAAAAGTGTCACTTGATGACATCACAAAGTCAAGTCTTGATGTTCTGCTTTCTAGCTTAGGGAGACAGTTGTCTGTCCCAAGATCACTGGAATAGCACAATATAAATTCTGTTTCAGGGTGGATTTTCCCTTTAACTCGGGGGTAATGGCAAAGCATTGGTTATGATTTCTAATGAACAAGGGCATTCACTTTCATGTTCTGGCCAACGTTTCCTGCCCTTGAAGAACAAGATGTGAAGGATTGAAGTAAGCTAACAAACCCAGTCAGTCAGATGGTGCAGTATATCAATGAATTTCATCACAACACTACATAGCAACATTTTCATCTATTCCATTGTTCCCACTCAACAACATGAAACAAAGTGACGTAACATGCAATGGATAAAGACAGGTGTCAAATTCAACTCCTTCCAACAGATGACATCCTTCATTTGCTTCCCTCCCAGTTTATACAAAACCCTGAATGAGTGACCTATATTCAAGAACCCCCCCCGCCCCAACACACACACACACACACACACTATTGTTGTTCACCACCTACTGTCACTGTGTTCTCTTGTTTACATCTTTGAAATGTCTTTCTTTTTTTTTTTTTTTTACCAGCAACCTCTTCTAACAGTTCACCCATACTGTACTCTGGTGTCCTTGGGGACATAGTCAAATAGTCTTGGATGTGCCCTTTTAAACATCTGAGGTTTGGCAATAAACATGTTGAGTGTCCTTAAGTGGCGCCTAACTGACTAGTGACTAGAAGCCTAGTTTATGTATGCGTTTTGAAGTTTAGCACAGCAACTCAACTCCCTGTGTTTCCTCTCAGTTTGAGGCAAAAGTATTGTGGCAGTGATATCAAAAAGGTTGTTTTCATTTATATATTATATAAATAATATGTGTATATGATCAAACAAGTGCAAATCCACAAGAGCTGCAACCAAGTATGCGTGTGCATGCATTCACACACACACACACACATACACCCTCACACAAACACTTGACCTCCATGCCAAATTTCAGCCTAAAAAAAACAAAACGTGTATATATATTAACCCCTTCCTTCCCCTCACAGGTTTATACTTAGCTATGCACTTAAGCTATGCACTTGAGTTATTCACTGGATTATGGCACTATGATGCGGGTAATACCACCGTTTGTTTACTCTTGAGTTGATCCTGTTGCCAGTTTCTGATGTGCACACACTTGTAAGTCGCTTTGGATAAAAGCGTCTGCTAAATGACTAAACTGTAAACTGTAAACTACAGGGTGAAAACTGTAGCCGCTAGAGGGTAGGGACACTTTTGTGGACCAACCAACCAACCAACAGAGTGAGCTATAGAGCTGCTGGTCGCAGCTAAAAAGCCATGCTTTTATGTTCTATACAATGTCATTCAACCGTTAAAGCCCCATCCTAGGATTTTTTCCTCACCATATCAATGTTGGGTCTCTTCACATACATTCTTGAAAAGTTTTAAAAATGTATATTTACCTATTGTCTAGTGTTAGTCCTGGTATCAAGAGCTCAGTCAATCAACTAGTGAATGAAAGCACGCCTATATTCTTAGTTTGGTGGTGTGACTGCCCAGTTGTTTACGTTTGGCTCACTGATCGGGCCTTTAAGATGCATCAAGGGACACCGCAGCACATGACGCATGTGCCTCCCTGAGCCATCAGCAAGATCGGCAAAGGAAACGTCAGAAGAACAGCAAAAACATTGGCTACCGCGTGCGAGCAACCGAGATTGAGAAGACAGAGCGTTGACGACTGTCCTTTGAATTTACACACAGTTATGGTGCACCTAAATGGAGCAGACTCAATGTTTATGCTAACAACTGTTAGCTATGTTACCCGTCATGGCCTATTCTGAAAAGAAAATGTTTATGTGTCATAGCAGGGTAAACACAGATGTCATTGATAACAAGCTAATAGTAAACATGTTGTCCCCAACCAGTGATGTAGTTCCCCCCTTGGGATTAATTTCAATGTGGTAATAATAACTTCATCATTACTTTAATGCAGGATGTAGATATTGTTCTATATATAATACCTCCATGATTTCCACCTGCCCCGGTGCAAATTATACTGATTATGATTGTATGATTGTTGCTCATATACATGCACACATATGTCATATTAATAATTGTATATATATTTTTATAGTTTTTTTTTTGTTTTTTGTTTTTTTCCTGTGGTACAGGGAAGTCATCGTTGATCGAATTAGCATACACAGCATGATCTTTCCAATTGCAGGGAAGTAGCTATAAACAAGCCAAACGTTAGCTTTACTCCTAAACACTGGGGCAGCTGGGGCTGCATTGAAGACAGCACATAACTGTTTTGATTGCGTTATAGCTTCTCAACAACCAGCTGCCTTGGAACTAACATAGTTGTAGCTTTGGTAGTTGTAGTGCTGATAATCATAAAGATGGCAAAATTCCAGCTGGTGATATTATGTATTCATTAGCTAGCTAGCTAGCGCTAGCTTTATCAAGCTGACAAAGCTATTTGATGATTCTGGATACCATATGACCCAGTTTGCTCGGTTCCCTCTACTTCGTTACGAGAGCTAGATTAATTGGTCTAATAGCAGACGAGGTGAATAACGTTAAAAGAGAGTTACCTCCGTTTTCATAGACGGAATAACGTTTTAATAGACTTTGGCACTTGATATGTAGATACATCTGCATATGCAGCTACAACATAATTTTTAAACAACATAATTTTGTCTGCCTGGTTCCTATACCCTCTTTGGTAGTAGTAATAATTTCACCCTGCAAAGCCTTTGATATATGAGGCATGAGGTTGCTGGGTTAGACCGCCCCCTAGCAGCTCAAAGTCAACATTACAGTGTGACGCACGAACGAACGAACACACGAGGATAGATTCCATCGGGTGGAGGACAACAATGGCACTGGAACTGGCACACCTAAATGGAATGGAACCATAATTAATGTTATTGGTTTCACCTGTGTTTACCCTGCTATGACATGATAAAACGGCTGCTGTGAAAAAGGACATCTCAGTGACATATGGAAATAATTATGGAAATGTTGAACACCTGGACCATTTGAAACACCTGAAAGTAATTTGTCCTAATACTTCTGCTCACTTGAAATTAGGAGACTTGAGACATTGAATGGTATTGTTCTGATATAATTCAACATATCTTCAAAAATGCCATGTGAAATAAAAGCAGACATCCTGAACTTTTACCTCATACTCATTGTTTGATTTTAAATTCAAATCTGATCAACACAGAAGGAAAAACAACCAATTTGACATCACTGTCCCAATACTTTTGCATTTGACTACAGTATCCTGTATCCTGTTTGCAACATATTTATATTGGAGATTTTAGCTCACCATGTTGAATTGCATTTGATAGAGTAGAAAATGCTTCCAATTTGGAGCACTATCTTCCCAAAGTCCACATCTGAGTGCCCCCCCCCCCTTTCATCAACATACAATTGTAACTATCTTGTTTGCTCTGTCTGTCACATACCAACCTGCTCTGCTGTGAATGATTCCCTGATGTCTGACAGCTGTCCTCTCATTTTGCGATTGAAGAGTGGCTTGGCAGGACTTTTTCTTGTGGCGGCATGTTCAGAAAAAATCCATTTGATCCTTTTTCAACCTCTCCACTGGCCTGAGCCCATTTTGACATGTTTGATTACACTGCCTTCACAGTATGCTTTGATACTTTGGGCCCTCTTCTCATTTGCAATTCATAAGCAATCCATGTCTATTGAAGACTGACTCCAGCCTATCAATAACCTTCTCAGGGATTGCCAATGTCAAAGTGTCATACTCCTTGTAACGACTGCATTGTAGTTATGGTTTTAACTATACCACACATACAGAGTGAACTTTTGGCAGCAGTCTTAGAGTATTGAGTCTGTCGCTAAATCCCACCACACAGAGGTTTGGGTCACAGTGGTTCTGTTGGGTCATGTTCAGCTACTGTCTGACATTCGTGGAGTGCGTCAGTGGCTTCAATGCCAGACCATTGAACATTTGTTCTGAAATGCTCCAATGTTCCACTGTCTTTCATAGGTCCGCCTGGAATCCACGGATGAAGAAATAAAAAGTTTAACTACATCTAGTAGAATGAACTACTAGAATCCTACAGATTATTATTATTATTTTTTTTTTTTTTACAAAATGTGATGCAGAAAATGAGAAAAAGGTCTACAGATTACGTTGGGCCTCCTCATGCGGTAGTGCATGTGCTTGTGCATGTATGCACAATATATAACGTGGGATGGCAAGTTTCATGTTCCACAAAAAACTAGATCCGACAGTGTCGGATTACAGATGTGTCACATTGCGATTTCTCCCCCATGCGCTTGTGCCACCAAGTCAAACATGAATACACACTTTCCCAAAAAGAGGTTGAAAAGATTTTGTTTTCCCCTTACTACCAACTTAGCTCTTTTTTCTTGATGTGGACTGCCTTCCTTGTTGTTAGTTGGTTAGGGTGGCCTCTGTGCAAGAAATCTGTCCGTTCTGGCATCACAAAATAGATGGAGTCATTTGTACGATTTTGCTGCTCGTTATGCGAGTATTGACATTAAATGTGCAGCTAAATAATTATTCCCCCCGTTCCCAAAACTGAAGTGAGAATGTGAATGGAGGACATATGAATAAGTGAGTGCTGACACAAATATGTATGTTGAATTGAAATGTATGTAATTTAGAAATCATATTTTATGAAGCCTTATAAAAAATGACTTTGAAATTCCACAGCAAACTTGATATTGCTTCACGGCACACCGGTTGAAAACAAACCCAGCTATTCTCTTAGTGACACGACCACCAACGTCTTTTTATCAACCTATGACTAGGACCTAGGACTATTTACCAGTCCTTGCTATCAACCAGAAAATGTCAAACTCGTATCAGAAGTTGATAAATGTCATGATCTATGCATGAACATAATGATTTTTTTTTCCAGCGAATCTCTTAGTTACAATAACATTGTGTAAGCTAAGCAGGGTTGTACTTATGGGTGAAGTATTTCCAATATTTGTTATTTGGCAAAACAAGATGGCTGCGTTCTGGCAAGAAATCACATCACTCTTCACACTGACTATTCTACATGATGGTGGTGTAATGGGCAATAGCGAACGTGAAATACTTGACCTGCATACATAAGACTGTTCTGACAGCACAATATTGATGTAACTAAGAGATTCGCTGGGAAAAATACGTTTTTAATGCATAGGTAGCCTATATCAACGACAATATGAGGTTCACTATGGCATTAAACAGGTGGCAGAGAGATGCAGACCATAACAAGCAGTTGGGGTGACCAAGCGACCAATGAAATTAGTTATGGGCGTGATCAACCCGTCACCATCCTAGGCAAAAAAAAAACTCGCATCAGACAGAGAGGCTGTGAGCGGCGAATCTGCAGTATGCTATCGCCCTCTTATGTTCAAAAGGTGTAACCATTATATCTTAACCCGGGAAGATTACCTGGGGACACACAGACAGACAGACACACACACACGCGACTGATTACGCTTCGCTGGCAGGCAGAGATAATAAAAAGCATTGAAGACAAATGGTAATCCAATCATCCAAACCTTGTCAGGAAGTGATCAGAAACACCTGCATTTGCAATTCACATACAATTATGTAAGCGCCGGTATCATGCTAGAAACAGCAGTCTCCAGCAGCCTGCTGAAGGCAAGTAGCTAACGTGTGTATTTAGTTATTTTATTTCCTGTTTTTTTTTTTTCTAATAAAGGGGATAATCAAGTTCTGTCTAATCTTATGAAGCTACACTAAACACAAGTGTAAATACACTGAACTGGAAATTGATTTTCCTCGCCAACCCCTACAGAGTACATGTTCCATCTGCTTTGACATTTTAATGCCTGGTGTAAAAGGAAACTGAGAGTACCTCGTTTTTGTGCGACACAATGAGCCGTCCCCGTTTCATCTTCTGCTCCATTCAGTGACATGAGTGACATTTGTTCCCCCCATTCTCTCTCGCCGAGTGGCCAGTAGCAATGTGCTGGCTAACGTTTGTCCAATGCCTTCCTCCAATAAATTCATTTTCCTATGGTGTGAGGTCCATTCACTCAGAATAGCATCCCTGATGGAGTTGCCGGTATCATGCAAGAAACAGCAGTCTCCAGCAGCCTGCTGAAGGCAAAGAGCTAACTTGTGTATTCTTGTGTCTTGTTTGTGACTCATCTTGTCTGAGAGGCGAATGCTACATTGACAATAAGGCATGAAATATGCATTTAAAGTAATATTTCACTTTGGTACAACATTATTCACTTGTCAAATGCTTTCTTTGCTGTGACTCAATGCACAGGACAGTACACCTCTGATATTAGTTACCACTGAAGTGTATATTCATCGTCCAAATCTCTTCCTGTTGAGCTAAAAGATCTCACTAACTGAATACTTTAGATGAAAAACCACACAACGTCTTCAAATCTAGTTATCTAAAGATGGTTAATTGGATTGCTGTGTACATTCATAGTTAAAGATAGTAGAGGTTAAGAGCTTTTTGGGTGATGTACGACATTCACACTCCAAGTAATTCTGATTGACTTAAAGGTCCCCTATCCTAACAATTGCCCTTTCCTGTGTTTTGCAGTGGTTTTACACAATGAGGGGTTGTCTGGACACTGAGAAAATGTGAAACATGTACTTAGTGCAGTTTCTGCAGTTCAGCTGTGACAAGAATCCTCCCTATTGAAACAAGCCATTCAGAATTGCAGATACTATATAGACATAATCTATAGCCAGGCACACGCCTTGCAGTGTGTGCATTTGAAAAACACACGTGTACAAAATGTCAGCTTTCTTGTATTCCACCTAAACGGTTCACTAAAAGATGTTTCTGACAAGATTTTAGGCGAGAAATAGGATATGCAATTGCTGGATCGTAATTCATATTTGATCTGCAACGCCTAGTTTGACATTTTGATCTAAATTTCGTGAGCAAGATGCTCCACAGTTCCTGTTCCAGTTCATGCGTGCATCTTGGACACAGAAACAGCCTGGTCCCCACGTTCCCCAAAAAACTTCGAAGATATGTTTTGGGGACCTCAGAGACCTATATTAACTTGTTGAAAAGGAGTCAAATATGGGGTCTTTAACAACGGCAAATACGTGGGCTGTCCAATAAATTTCAAAGCGGACTTATATGGTTTTTCGTTTCAAGGGTTCAATTTGTAATATTGCTTTCAGGTAGAGACAGAAGCCTTGTAATTTGCTACAAGTCTCATGCTACATAGTGTTGAAATATTAGCTTGGATGTCTGGTCTGTGAGATGGAAAAAAAAAACTTTTGTGCTTTGTAATGTTATCATCCATTTTAGTTTTATCAGTGACTATACACAGGCAGTACTTTGCTACTGGCATGAAGTAAAATGTTAGCCATCAATCATGTCTATCTTTGTCTCAGTGAGGCTGGTTCTGTTACTAAACCATATGAATGGTTGAATCACAATATATCAATGTTAAAAGGGAATACACCCTTTTTTTTCTCCACATTATGCTATTCCTGTAGTGCAGTCAATATGTTTTAATATTTTTTCTTGCACCCAAATGAGTAGACCCAAATTAGGTTTAAAATCTGGTTCAGACCTGTTGGCAATATGACATAGGAACATGTAGAGCCTTTATTATCAGCAATGGCTCTGGGAATATGTACCCATAGTGTGAATTCTTAAAATAGGTGACCATTCCCTACAACTGCTTTTACAATCTCTAACTAGGTAACCAGCAAACCAACGTATGCTTTAAATTTGGTGTTCTTGCAATCTGTTGCTGGATGTTGGGTGCCTTATTACTCAAGTTGATGGCGTATCTATGAATTTAATCACAACACAACACAAAATAGGCTACCTGCATTTCACGATGTCGGGCCTACTGCTTGTGCACCATGGTAAATCTTTTCTGTTGTTCCCCTGTGGGCTCCAACAAACATCAGAGTGACATGACAGATAGCCTGCTGACAGGCGTCAAACTCAATCCCAATACAATTTACAATGACAGCCACTGCTTCCTTAAACTGTATGATTTTGACATAACATTACAGCAACATATCAAGGTTATTATTGGGCTATTACAAAGATGTGCCAAGGATGATAAGCTCTAAGGTATTGGTCCCATCTTTATGATGGGAGAATTAGGCTAAAGAGCTGTGCAGATGATCACATTGCAAACTGCAATACAGTAATAAGCTGTAGTTATCCTTAAAAAAAAAAAAGTTATGGCCCTCAAATCAAGGTGCTAATACAGCCAAAGAGAATAGAGAAATGGGTCAGTGATGTGAAATGTAAAGTATGTGTCCAAAGCATATTCATAATATCAGAAATATGTAGGTTATTAAAAAAAAAAAAAAAAAAAAAATTAACTACAGATGGTTAATTTCTCCTTTGTTTTACTAAGAATTATTAGCAATTGAAATATTTAGCTTAAATATGCCAAAATGTCATACTGGATAACTTTCCACATATTGTGCAGATGCTCTCAAAGTAGCATTGAGCTTAGCCTAATGGAATGATGCCTCCTACAAGTCTCTATGACAAATGGTTCACGAGTTATGAAGGGGGCATGGCTAAAGAATTGGGGGGGGGGGGCTAACCTACACCAATGAAAAAGGAACTCTCTGCTGAGTCCAATGATACCTCCCACAAATGACTACAACAAATGGCTCATGAGTTATGAAAGCAGGCCTGGCTAAAGTATAGGGACGGGGCTAACCTTCAGCAAAAAAAAAGGAACTCTGCTTGGTCCAATGATGCCTCCCACGAGTGTCTACAACCAATGGCTCAAGAGTTATGAAAAGGGGCTAAATTATATGGGGCGGGGCTAAACTACACAAATGAAATAGGAACTCTCTGCTGAGTCCAATGATGCCTCCCACAAGCGTCTACGACAAACAGTTCATGAGTTATGAAAGGAGGCGTAGCTAAATTATGTGTCTGTGTCTGTGTGTGTGTTGTGTCTATCTGTCTGTCTGTCTGTCTGTCTGTCTAGAGGCAGTTGTCTGTCTGCAGCAGTTGTAAAACCAATTGAATCAGTGAATTTGTGTCTGTCCCTTTAAGAGTCTTTTTTTTTAAAGTGGTGCATGTGACCCCCTTATGCCCTGGGTTGCTATGGTTACTAACTGATTAGCTGCACCTGGTTCCCACACAGGACTCCCTGAAAACTTGGTATTTCACCCGGATGGGCGTGGTTTTGCAGGACGTAGCAGTTCACGCTTTGGCGAGCTCTGAGTGCACGTTCATGAGATTTCCACGATGGAGGGTGAGTTACT
>OMKL01123827.1:0-11329 GCA_900302295.1 Parasudis fraserbrunneri
AGGATTAAATTTTTAAGCCAAACTATCAGTTTTTATTCTTGTAATACTATTTTGTTAGTATTAGGCCCTAACGCTTATAGTGGAAAAGTAATATGTTAATAAAACTTACCTCTTAGGGGATGGAAAGTATTATTTGGAAACCTTTGCAGTCCCACAATTTGCAGTTTTGGCATTGCTTCTAGGAAGAGGAAATCAATATTCAATATCAGTTATGCTATGGCCATGAGCATACAGTGTGGCGATTGAAATAACTACAACTAAACACTTACGTGAAGCCAACACTCAGGTTGGCAGTGTTGCTCTGGGGTCGTCTAGGATAATGAGATCAGAGATGCATGTGAATCTTTTTAGTTATTTGTCTATTTATCTTACAGTAATGTAGTAATGAAATAGAATGACTGAAAAGAATACCTTGAAAATCGGCTCCAGACTGATCTCCTATGGAAACATAGAAGTGAATACCTGACTACCTGAATACTAAATAATAAAAAATTTTCATAGACAGAGAGGGGGCGGGGGTATAACTTAAGAGGAGAATTTCATTAAAAACAACGCTATGTTCGCACCAATCTCAAAAGTATGTGCATTTCAAATTGTGGGGTGAGATTAGGGAATAGCCTGGATGAAAAAATATCACACAGTTAAAATAAAAAAAAATAAAAAACAAACAAACAACGATTTTTGTGAGGTATGAAAATGAGGATGGGGAATGTAAGGCTTGATAATGATGTTGCTGGTTTTCTGTCTTTTCTTTTTTTCTTCTTTCTTTTGTTCTTTTCTTTTTTTTGCACATTATTAATTGACCTAAGTTGTTGACTATGCATGTTAATGCAACACTGATTGCAGTAATATGATTCTGAAACTATTAATAGATTGCCATATGATATTACATTATTGATTATTGATTTATTGAGTAATTACTATTTGATTTGATTGTGTATAATGGACACTGGAGCGGACTGTGGGAATGTGTGTATTTCTGTTGAATTTATTTACCGGTGAGGAATTGGGGCAGGACTAGATAAGCAAGTGCTTCATCCTGCTCCTTTTCTAACAAGAAATTTTTATTTATGTGTGTTGATAAATGTATTTTTTTTGTTGTTTTTTTGTTTTTTTGTTTTTACTTATATATTTTGTTGTTGTTTTAAAAAAGAATGTTCTAAATAAAGATATTCATTCATTCATTCATCCATAGATATCAATAGCAACCGTAAAAACAGCAGCAGCAGCAGTAGGAACAACAACAACAACAACAACAACAACAACAACAGAGAACTCTTACATGGGCCCACTTTCATTTATCCAGCTGATGTGCCCATCCACAGGTGGTCGTCTGAGGGAGGTAGATATTGACAAAATATATGAGTATAAGGCATTCTAAATTGCTCTCAGCAGCAATGTGGGACATAAAATCTGGGTGTGTTTCATTAAAGGTCCACTATTTCTGTTTTGGTGCTCATACCTAGAGAATCTGTTCCACATGGATCTCCTGTATGGAAGAGCAGAATTTCTCATTATTTGTCAACACATTGTTCCCATTATAAAAACTGAGATATCTGAAGACATACAAACCTCTTCTCAGGCCTCGGAGGTCTCTGCATATTTTCAGGGTATCGCCTACAGTTTTGGATATGTCAATATAAAGGTATTCATGCACTGTTTTTCCAGGAAACATGACATATTACAACTGAAATAAATGTTTCTAGGTACCACCAGATTTTCTTTTGAAACAATGTGGTATTTGGGACTAATACTGAAGAAGGAGTATTAAGAGCCAACCTGGACAATCTGTCCCATAGTGATTTCCTAGAGAAATAATCAAAACATTATGTTAAACATTTAAATAATGTAGACAATTGAAACAGAGTTAAATGGGGTCCAAGAAAAAAAAACAGCTCTGAAATACTCACTTCTAGGGTCTTTTGATCATGAAAATCTCATAAAATTGGGGCCCCTATACTTTAAATGGTATTCTGGGGGCCTTCTCAAAACGAATCAATTGAGTTCCAATTGAAATTAGTGAGATTATGCAATTAATCTACACACAAACCTGGGGCTATTGAGACCAGCCATGTCCATTCCTAATTTATGTTTTCGATGGTATGGCTACCCAGTTGTTGTTGTTTGTATCACTGATTGGGCCTTTAACAACATACCTCTTCTCTGGTCTTGGTGGTGGTCTAATAGAGTTGTCAGAGTGCCCCCTGTTGGTTCAAGTAGTATAAAATAATAAAATAATGTGGCATATTATAATATAATATAATATGAGAATGAAAAAGAATCCCTAGTTCTTATACAGTTTAGTGTAAAAACAAAACAAACAAAAAAAAAACATTTGCAAGTGTCAGCAGCTTTGGTATCATTTATCGTCACATTGTAACACTTTAAAGAATAATCTATTACCATGTTTGAATAATACTTTATCATTGCACATACCTTTTCTTCCATATAATCACTCCAATTACTGTAGCAAGTATAATTATAATCAGGGCAACAGCTGAAGTTGGTACAACCACAGGGAGAGTGCCTTTCAACTGGAACATCAAGGATCCTATGTAAAGCACATATAAATGCCACAATGATGTGAACACTGATGTTTCATACAAATTTGATAAGGGATATACACTTCAGTACACATCGATACTGCACACTGGACAGATAATCAGCAGATGCTACCAAATCATACACATAGTTTTTCTAACCTTTCACATTCAGGTTGGCTGTGCTGGCTTGCTGCTTTCCACGCCAGAAGAGGGCAGTACAGGTTAGGTTTTTAGTCCCATCCCCTCCAGAAGGTATGAAGGTTACAGTAGAGGAGGTCTGCCATACACCTTGCCCTATCCAAGTGTGCCTGATCTGGTTGGTACGGGCATGTATGCTCCATGAGAACACAGGGTGATGTGATGGGCATGTGTGTGTGACAGAGCATGTTACATTAACAGCTGTGCCAGCTTCAACCTCCACTGGAACAGGTGTCATCACCGGCTTGTCTGGGGAAGCTGGATGGAAATACATGGCAAAGTATCGTTGAGCTTAGAGCTCAAATATATTGTTAGGATTGTGCATTTACATAATTTGTATGAGTGCTGCTGTTCAAACAAAACCATAGTTACATTTACAAGTACAGACCTCTCATAATAATAAATACACAGCTGTTGTTGAAGCTGTATTTGTCATCTCCCTTCTCTGCGCGGAAACAGAAGGGGCCGTTGTCAAAGGGCTTAATGTCATCGATCTCCAAGGTGCAGTTCTGCTGGTACAGATCTCCCAATATTCTGGTGCGACCTTTGAAATGATCAAGCACTTGGCTCTGGCCATTGTGGTATACAAAGCCCCCAGCCCTGTTGTACCAGATGCCACGCAGGTTGGTGATAGGCTCACGTCCTTCCTCGAAGCTGCAAGGGACCACTACACAAGAACGGGTCAGGGCACTGACTTTTGGGAGGACGTCAGCCATCAGAACATGGAAGGCTGTGAACAGAGAAGCAAACCATGTTGGGTTGCCTAATAGATTTCATTGAGCTTCTGAGAAATAATAAGTCAAGTTCATTGTACACATGGTACCATAAATTACAAACTGAAGTGCTTCACAAATAAATAAAAACAACAAGGATGACAGTGCACAGAACAATGCAATGAAAATAAATGAATAAATAAATAAATAAAACAAAACGAACAGAGGAACAGGACAGGATAAAAGCTTGAGAGAACAGATTGGGATAGATAAATAGAGAAGTGAACCCACTGTCATTTTGATGCGGGTCAATTTCTTCAAATGGTGTCTCATATTCTGAAAGAGAAAGGCAAATATTCAAACAAATAGTTGTATTTTCTTAACTGGCCTTCTTGGATTCTAAAATGACTGCCATGCTTGATTTATGAAACTTACTTTTTATGATGGGTATGGCTGAGGCTGAGGTCAGTCCCTGTGTAAACTGAGCAGTGCAGGTCAAACGTTTACCATTGTCATCAAGAGAGCCGATGAAGGTTAAATTAGAAAATGTTTTATAGGTATCTTTGGACACCTTTATGGTATGGACTGAACTCTGCATGTCTTTATAGTTCCACGTAATGGCCGGTGTGCTTTTCTTGCACTTGTAGGAAACAGAACAAACAACAGTCTTTACCACACCCTCTGTTAACTCCCCTGGCTCATCATCCATACTGATGTCCTCAAATGGACCTGCGTGGGAGTGTGGGGGGTGAGGTTATTATACTTCTATGTAAATGTTTGAAAGATTGAAATCTAAGTAATGGCACTTTAATTTCCATTCTACTTATCACATTATCTTGCATTGTACTCACACTCAACATTAAGCTTGACCTCAGTCACGGCTGTTTGACCTCCAAGGTACCTAACAGTGCAGGTTACACTTTGGTCTCCCTCTCCGACATCCCAAGTCCGCTCTATGGTTTTCTCCCATATTCCATCAGACATTGCGATGTGTGTGAGATGGTCTGATCCAGACAAGTCATGTAATGTCAAGGTGGGGGGAGCAGACGGGCAAGTGTAGCGGACACTACAGGAGACAACACTCTGTTCTCCCACCCTGGGGATACTGATGATATTCACCTGTGGTTGCTCTGCATGGTCTACAAAAAGCAATGTGAATGTTAATAACGCATTCATATAATGGACTTTTTAAAATTCTTCATAGATGAATCGTACCTATATGACTGGCGACGTCACTAGCTCACTCACTCAGTCATTCAGTAACTCTCTCACAGGTAGCCACTCTGCCCCTAGTGGCGGCTCACAGGAAATGCGCTTCGCATCTATGACACAATGTGACCATTTTTTTTTAAAGGAGAGTCATCAGACCACTCCCTTTAGTATTTATAGCTGCGACCAAGCAGCAAGTACGAGTCGATCTGTCGGTCCGTCTGTCGGTCCGTCTGTCGGTCCATTGGTCAGTCTGTCCATCCATCCGTTCCAAACATTTCAAAAAATATTGTTCACCACAACATCGTACATGATAGAGATATGCAATTTGCCACAACGATAGATATTGGTGTGCCAATGCATCACAACAAATATCACAACAATTGGTCAGATGGTAGACTATAACCAAAAGTCAAAATGTCAAACTTAGAGAAGCCATAGCTCATACATTGTAAGTGACATAACATGTCCTTGGTCTACAACTTTGCCAACAGGACCACCCATGTCAGCCATTCTGGATTTCTTCCGCCATTTTGCATTCTTGCAAAAGATCTGGCTGTCTCATGAAACTTGCTGTGTGGCATCTGGGTTAGACCGTTAGTCTGATTGACATGAGACCTTGTGAACACATCCAACTAACCTTGGTCTACAACTTTACCACTTTCTCCATTGCTTTACCACACTGCTCATGTTGAGGCACATATCAATTAAGGCACCAAGAAACAGTAGGAATGGGGGGTTTCCTGTTCCCAAATTAGTCACAGCTCATCACAAATTACATGTTTGTTCTGACTGTGGGTCATATTAACTTTATGGGACGAAGGAAAACAGATATTTCTTACCAGAAACAACCAGCAGAATGGTTTTGTCATAATAGAGCTGATTCAGTGTATGGTAAGAGGTGATGGGGTTCACATCTATCCATGGGTAGAGTCTGTCCTGGTTGTGAGACAGCTCTAGCCTTTCGATCTGAAGACTACAATTCCTCTGGTCCACAGTTCCAACCAGGCTGGTTCTCCCTCTGAACTTGTCGATGATGCTCTGCCTTTGGCCAAACACAGGTGGATGCCCATGGGTCTGGTACAAGTACCATATCACCCTGAGGTCAGCAGGCTGGGAGGTGGTGTAGGTAAAACTACAGGGAATGACGACACAGGAGCCTCTCATGCCTGTGATGCTGCCAGGAGTGGTGAATGACCAACCACGAGATAACATGGCTCCTTTAGAAATGAAATATAGTGTGATGTCAAACTGTACACTATCACCGACCCAAGCCAATACTATATATATATATATATATATATATACAAAAATGTTAGAATGTTAGTAGTCAGATGACTTGAAATTGGTTTTGTTGTTGCAATAGACCCCACATGATTGTTTTATGGACGATTTGATTACATATACAGTACCTCACGTAACTTCTTTATACTAAACCAGAAAAATTTAAAAAAAATTATATATATATGTACTAACCCTTTCTTCCCCACACAGGTTTGTACTTAGCTATGCACTTAAGCTATGCACTTGAGTTATGCACTGGATTATGGCACTATGATGCCGGTAATACCACCGTTTGTTTACTCTTGAGTTGATCCTATCGCCAGTTTCTGATGTGCACACACCAGTATCGCTTTGGATAAAAGCGTCTGCTAAATGACAAAACTGTAACTGTAACATATATAAGTGGAAATCATTTACATGGGTGCCTCTTAGCGTACCAGGCCAGGGGAACATATATACCATTCAATGTCATGGGTTGGATTCATTCCTGTCACTGTCGTGTACACTATCTACAGAAACAGCCATTATAGAAGTCCTACATTTTATAATATGCACTGTGTGCAACCAAGAAACGTTGCTACACTGTTATTATTCCACCTTAGAGAGGAACCGTTTGGAAATGTCTATCCTTTTTTCTCTTTTCTTTTCTTTTTTTTCTTTTCAGCCATCAGAAAGCACACAAAGGCAACCAGGAGATTGTGAGAAGTTTGGTTGTTCCAAAATGGCTATTTAGTTAAAGCTATGTGTAGATTCTTTAATTTGAATCTTGCTCCAAAACATATGTTAATGTGGACACAGTGACTCACATTCTACAGTAAATGAGTCTCGTTGACCAGTGTTGCAGCAATGCAGAGGTATTGCATTCTTCTAACCAATCAGAGAAGCTCAAAGGGAATTTCATCGGAATAAGCACAGAATTTAGTGGTTATTCAGTGGTTCATCTACATGGTCCTCCTTGCCGGACTGTGTTGAATGAGGACTGTGTAGACTCAACCACCAAAAGTGCTTATTCCAGCTATATTCCCTGTGAAACTGTGAATGGAACTATATAATGGAATATCTCTACACTGCTGCTACACTGGTCAATGAAACTCGCTCACAGTAGACTATGAGTCAGTGTGTCCACAATAAGATATGTTTTGGAGCAAAAAAAACACAAACATCTCTGATCAAACATTTTACACATTGTAGCTAAGTAATCTGCAACATTTGAGACTACCACCATAAAATAGAGTAGAATTACAATAAAATCAAATAAAAATTAGAAACGGAGATAGATAGATAGATAGATAGATAGATAGATAGACTGACAGACACATAAATACATATATACATACATGGCATGTATACATACATACATAAGTTTACAGTAAATGTGATCAAATAGTAGCCCAACTTTGGTTTGACTCCCACTCACTCTTTACTTGTAGAATGATACCATTTTCCTGCTTGCGTCCCCCAGTGAAGCGTGCATAGCAGGTCAGATATCTTCCCTGGTGTTTGGCTGATGCCTTAAACATCAGAGTAGACACAGCTCTCCACATAGCAGCTTCCATCTTCTTAACCTCAGTGGAGGCAGACATACTCACATCATTCCAGGTGAGAGTTGGGACATGCTCAGGGCAGGTGTAGTAGACAGAGCAAGTTACCTTCTTCTGCACTCCTTCCAGAAACTCTGACTGGGGAGTGATGGTCAACGGCCAGAAAGAACCTGGGATCAAATCGGTTGAACATCAAACCATACCGTAGAACTTGAATGGCCATTTCTATTCTACATTCATTTTTGAATGGTCATGTGACTGGTACACCCAAAGAGACCGGAAGGAAAGAGTTCCAAATTACCACTGAACTATATAAAACCAATTAGTAGCATTTGCCATAATACCATTGGAATGCAAGTAAATCATCAGAAAGTCATTCACGATCATCATGTTGTTACAGGAAGGAAATTTGATGTTCAAAATAATTAATGAGTTCCGAATTGGTTGTTTTTCTTGTTCCTTTCTAACAAACTTAACAATATGTGATAGTTTGAGTGAGTATCATGCAGTAGTTTTGGAGGAAAACCAATTTCTATGGCAAGACCCCAACTTTCACACATGCCTACTTGCTTTGGGCTCTGTTTTTATTTTAGCAGCATACTCTGCCGTCTTTGCTATGCCAGTGTTACGCTGTCCCCTATCTGATTTTCTTTTGGTGATGGATCTCCATGTATTAATTTATTGTCTCTCGTACACCTTAAAATGGATGCCATAGAATTTGGTGTGTTGGGTTGGTGCATGAGACCACTGATCTATGATAAAACTATTAAGATCAGTGCATGAGAAAAAAGTTGAGTCCTGCTATCATGGCAAAGGCATCATTTGGAACAATCCAGTCACAGCTAAGGTAAATAAACAACTTTTTACTTTTACTTTTACTTCAAGTCATACTCTAGCTGTGTCTCATCTAGCCACGGCCCATGCACTGTCCACACATTAAATTCTCATTACCATCACAACAGAAAAAACAACAATTCTATGGCAGCCATAAATGAACCAAAGGAGAACCATCTAGGAGAAGCCATTTCTGTTCACACAAGCTCGGAACATTTCACATAAACATTCAAGGCAAAGTAAAGTTATTTTTTCATTGTGCATGTCACTTACATTCTGCATTAAAGTTTTTAGAAGCTTTGGCGCTGAGGCCACCAATGTGTTGGACAAAGCATTCCACAGTCTGGTGGTTTTTCTCTATGACCAATATGGTCGCCAAAGTAGTTTTGGATGTGCCATCAGACAATGAGTCGTGTGTGATTTTTCTTTTTCGAGAGGAGGGGATGTTGAGGCTCATAGTAGGTGGATATGAGGAACATGTGTGGTAAACAATGCACTGAACAGTCACTTCCTGTCCCACCCTCAAGTTGCCAATGATCTGGATCACTGGGCTCTCTGCCCTGTCTTAAAAAAGAATGTGGAATTAATTATTGATAGAATAGATAAAGATTTCACTTTTCGAATGGTGCCATAAAGCGGAACTCACCCAGAACTTCAATTGTCACAGTTGTATCAAAGAATGCATAGGTGCTTTTTCCAACATTCTCTGGGTCTACCCAAGGGTAGATCTTCTCCATGTGATGAGACCACTGCAGAGGGTAGATTTCCAGACTACACGTCTTTAAATAAGTGGAGCCTATTCTGCGTGTTTTCCTCTTGAACTTTTCGATTACGGACTCAGGATGTAAGTTATCAAAAACCAGGGGATAACCTCGGCTCACATACTGATACCAGACCACACGGTTCGGGTTTATGGGTGGGTACTGGTAGTAGCTAAAACTGCAAGGAATAACCAGGCAGGACCCCCTCAAGCCTTTGATACTGCTTGGCAGTTGAACATGCCAAGCCTTGGAACCACAGTGCAGGTACTCTAGCAGAGGAAACACAAGCAAGAGACAATAAGGACATCAGCAAACGTCACATATACATCAACAAGAACAAACAGAAATTAAAGAGTTATTCAGTACCTTGAATCAAGATGAACAGAAGAAGATGTTGGAGAAATCCAGCCATATTATGAAATGTATTGTATTTCCGAAAGCCCTATGAAACAAGGCAACAGTAAACATGTGTCCCCCATGCATGATGCATTAATTGTTGGGACAATCATTGACAAATATGTCACCCCATGATTGTATAGGGATGATTCTACAGAAATGGTTTAAATAGATTAAATTAACCTATTTTCAGAATGTTCCTGAATTTCTCTCCTCTCTCAAAATGTGTCACTAACAGAGGAAAACTGAGATGAAGTGGGCAAAAATAATATTATTTATAATGAATTTTCCCATAGTAAAGAACAATAATTTTTTATCCAGATTGTTTGCAAGTTACAGCCATTTAGGATGGATTATTTATCTTAATTTATATAATAAATCAAAATTATCATGAAAGATTTCTCTGTGGAATACATAACATTTATACTATCAACATTATACTATGACTGATTGAAGCACATATACTTATGTACATGTGGCACATAGGATATTTATGTGTAATGCCCATTTACTTATATGTATTATTTTATATGTATGCAGTTTATTTTGCATGTTCTCAGACACCCCCCAATTCAATTTCAACCATTTCTAGTTTAACTATAAAAGGCACGAGATCACCTGCGGGTATATAAGCTGTGGGCTTGCGTTGTTCAGTTGGCAGTTAACATCTCATTACCAGTAAAGCCACTGAAGACCAGCCAACTCACTGATCTTTGTCATTTATTCTTTCAGGTGGGTAAATGTCACCAAAGCACATCATTTTATTAGAGTGTCTATATTGTTGTGTTTAAAGTGTTGTCCTTCGTTATGTTGCGTGAGTAACTGACAGCTCTAGGTACTTTAGAATAGGGGAAACAACCGTCATTTATGCTAACATAGCTCCCCAGGGATTTAAGTTTTTATTTTCTAATTTTAACAGTATACAATGTGACAACACATTGGCTAAGGTCCTAAGGGGTGTGACTGTTGGTGGCTGTAATTGGTTTTGAATTGTAGTTCTATGGTTTATTGTTGTCTGGCCGATTGAGGTAAGCTAATGTAGGCTAGCATCAGCTGGCACTTGTTGCCATAGCAACAGTAAACATTCAGGTTGCGATGTTGCGAAGTTCCCATTGTGATATAATACAGTATCTGAGGAAGAATTCTTCCTTCTTAGACACTGATTAAGGCACAATGGAGCGACTTTTCAGGACATTAAATATACTTCAGATGTTGGCATGGCATTTTAGTTGTGATGTGAATGTTTATGTTCTTAAATGTTGAATTCATTCATTCATTCATTCATGTCATCCACCATAACAATCACGTCACTACCTTACAATGCCATTATGGTGGTGACCGTTATGGTAGGCCGTATCTTTATCCCTAGTAGTCCTGGTATCCAGAATTTGAGCTACAGTAGTACATGGCTAGTGATCATGGATTTGAACAGATGCACCCAACATAAAACGTAATGTTGTGGCTTAAAAATCCAGAGCTTTTACTCAAGATGAAAAAAATAAGTCTTTGGTAATGACACCTGTTAATGTTAGGCATTGATTTTTAGACTTCGGAGCCCAATTATTCCAAAATATTGAAACATAGCTACTCACCATGTGGCCATGGCAAAAAGTGATGCTCCTAATAAAATCAACGCTACGTCAATTTATTCTAATAATTTATAAACAAATCTCTGATATTCTGAAAATGTTGATATGTTCAAATTCCTACCGTATAGTTCAGAAATGCAAAGTTCCTTTCAAAACAGGTGTCAAATTCAGGCTCTCCAAATTAAATGTTAGAGCATTGCTGCTCAGTGTATTAGTATGGTAGGCCAATGTATTTATGTGTACTTTATAGACATTAAGTAA
>OMKL01123842.1:0-10570 GCA_900302295.1 Parasudis fraserbrunneri
GTGATGATAAACTGAGAGGATGGCGATGTAGGTAATGCTGATTGCTGTTTCAGGCTTAATACGTACATTCTTTTATTTGAGCTGGATTTAGTGGCACTAGTAGTGTGGATCTAACCGGACCGGAAATTGATTAGAATTTGAGCCAAATGCTGCCGGGAGATGCTGTCGTCGTAAAGAGAAAACAAGCAGAGAACAAGAAAGTTCATTGAAACGGGTCCCTACAAAGACAGGTAATAGCTAGAAAGCTTCGTAAGAGGACAGGTCATGTTCATTTGTTTGGGACGACTGTAAGTGCATTAAGTTATAATGTTGACGTTGTTAGCTAATGTTATTTCAAATATGTCAATTAGAAAGTTAGCCAGCTAACTGGTTTGCTAGCAAGCTAGCTAACGTAGCCTTAGCATTTTTGGGGGCGGTGGGTGCCATAGCAACCGCATAAGAAACATTAATGATGGTGGTTAAGCTAGCTAGTTTGTCGTGCTAATAACGTGGAACTGCGCCTGGACGTTCAATATGTTAGTTGGATAACCTAACGTTACAAGTTAACGTTAACTACTAAGCTACGACGTTTAGTTAATGTACTTACCTAACTTATCAATAACTCTGTTCCATTTAATGAACCGTTGGAGCAAGCGGTTAATGTTAGCTAAGTTAGCCAGCACTTCAAGCTAACGCTAGGTAGGATAACGTTTGCCACAAGGCCAATCAGTAACGTTAATAGGTTAGTGTCAGCTCAGCTGTCAGTAAATTAACGTTTGTAACATTAACGTGATTTTAGTCTCATATGGTCCGGAGTCCAGACTCTTATTTATTTGTAAGCTAACGTTAACTGTTAAGTTTCAAGTTCTGGCATCGGCTCATTTAGCCAACGTTAGCCTACATAACGATAGCGGAGCCAGCTGATGATCTGCGACTGCTAACGTTACCACAGCTACCTCTTTTTGTAACGTTAACGTTAATTGGCTATCGTTAACGTTATATCCGTTAGGTAGTCGACATCTAGAGCTACTAGGTATAACGGCAGCTAATGTTAGGTGTTGTTAGCTAACGTTAGTTGGCTAATGATGCAACTACAAGACCATGGCCTCGGATAGGACTGACAAGTTAAGTTTAATGTTAGTTAGTTAGTTCGTTAGCTAGCAACCGCTATCGTAACACAATTACAACGTTAACGTTAGCTAACGTTGTACCATTCCATAGCCAATTTGTTTTGTGATCAACAAAGAAACACCAGCTTTAGCTTGTTTACATGAACTGTAATAGGCTTTAGTGTTGTCAGTTTTAGTCCATCAGCTGCAAAAGTGTTATTTTTTGTTATACTGAAACTGTCATTGTTTTTTGGTTGTTGTTGTTGTTGTTGTTTTACTTGGATGGAGATTTGGTTTGTGTGTGCGTTTGTGTGTCAGTGGGAGAGAGATAATTATTTTCTCTTTTTTATGTTATTTTTTTTATATATATTTCTTAATTGAAAATGTTTTCTCACTCTTTTCATATTCAGCTTGTATGAGTATGGATGTTGATGACTGTAATGGCCGGTCCTACATATCAGGTATGATGGACTTGGTATAGTGCAATTCATGACCGATATACTGACCTTCAAAAGTTGATGTCTCATTGAAATGTCAGATTTTGAGATTTTGTCTTCTTGTGATCTGCAGGTAGTGGAGACTCCTCAATGGAGAGGGAGTTTTCTGGGGCCCTTGGAGGTCCAACTGTGAGCACCCCCAACAGCCAGAAGAGCTCTCCTAGTCGCTCCCTTAGTGGTGAGTGCTAATTAAATCATAATGTTTTGAATTAGTTCAAGTTGGCCTAAACATGATGCTGAATTAGTTTTCAGAATGAGATTTTCTTCTTCTGTTCCATGACAATGTGCTCCAGATTTGAAATACACATAGGCAACCTTTTGTTAGATAAATGTTGTCATCCGTAAATAGTATCTCATCCACTTTAGTCTGTATTCAAGTCTTGTGACCATTACCAGAAAAGCCACATAAACTCTATTTTAACTCCTGTACTGTTTTCCTCTTGTTCATCTCTAGCCAACTCCATCAAAGTGGAGCTGTATAGTGATGAAGAACCGGGCCGTGGTACAGAGGATGAGAGAGGAGAGCGGGTGGATGAAGGGGGTCTGGAGCAGGGAGGAGAGGTTGGTGGAGGCTACAGGGAGCTGACTAGTCCTGAGGCCATGCCAACAGGGGCCACCAGGCTGCCAAATGGGAAGCTGAAGTGTGACATCTGTGGGATGATCTGCATCGGGCCTAATGTCCTCATGGTGCACAAACGCAGCCACACAGGTGACTGATCAATTGATTGAGTGATTGATTGATTAGTCCTTCCTTTGTAGGAAAAGACGACAAGGTTAGTTTGGCAGTGTTTGTTAAACAGATTTGCCAAGGTATGGCTAACATTGTGATCTGGCATGTAATGCTTTCTCATTTATGGAACTAGGGCCTCATGTCTAAACATGTACTTATTTTTCCATATTCAATTTGGGATATAGGCCTTTTAAAAAGCACACATGGCCTGAGAATGTGTGACACTGCACATTTTTGAGATCTTTCATATGATTTGAAAGGAATTTTAGAGTGGGATATGGTGACGCTGAATGGTAAAGATGGGGTAAAGCCAAAAGAAATTTAGGCTACATAATCGCTAAATAATATATAATATTGATGGATTGTTACTGCTCTAATTGGCCTCATTTATAGTAGTCAATATACCATTTTCAAATAAAGTTTAATGACGAAAATATTTAGGGGTGGTAATAAATTAAGTGCCTTAACAGGCCATGGGTTTCATTTCATATGTTTTAAAATTTAAATTTGAATTCAACCATCAATGGATACAATTGAGTAAGAGAATGATTTATTATATGCCTAGGCTTTTGCCTTATGAACCCTGACTGTTTTAAGATTAAATTAAATTAAAGTTATTCGGACAAGTCAGCACTGTCCCTTCTTTGGTTTCTGCGTCTCATCTGTTAAACTCGCTGTTAGACATGTAGGAATTGTAACAATTATGATTAAGCGACTGCTTTACTGCAACCATAGTAGTAAAAAAAAAGGTCGAGTGAAACAGCCACGCTGAATAGGAGGTACTACAGTTTTCAGACACAACAAAACAAAGCAGATGCGTTCATACAATACAGGGTCTAACTTGAAGGTTTTGATCTGTCCACAGGTGAGCGTCCATTCCAGTGTAATCAGTGCGGTGCCTCCTTCACTCAGAAAGGGAACCTGCTTCGCCACATTAAGCTGCACTCAGGGGAGAAGCCCTTTAAATGCCCATTTTGCAGCTATGCCTGTCGTAGACGAGACGCTCTTACCGGCCACCTTCGCACTCATTCGGGTGAGAGGGATTCTCATACATACATACAGACATTCAGATTTCTGTGGACACACAAACACACACACACACACACACACACACACACACACACACACACACACACACACACACAAGCGGGGCTCTTTTGCCTAGAGGGCACTTTTTAATGGCATTACAGATTTCACTGTCAAGTATCTATATTAACAATAAGCATTTGGTATTGGCCCTGTTGCACCTTGAGGGAAACTAGATCACATCAGCCTCTCATCTTCAGTCTTGCTCAAGCTGTGGGTGTCAGGGTGTTCTGTTGCCTATCGCGTTGGACCCCAGGAAGACTAGCTGGCGTCATGGCATGAGCTAATAGGGATCCTAATAAATTAAACTAAACGTATCCATGGCCATTCCTAGGCTCAAGTAGGGTTTATGTCTGAGTTTCTCAGTGTTCAGAAATGGGGGACTTAGCCATTTAATGCCCCTTTGACTTCTCAAGCCAAAATGAGGTTAGGGTGCAACGGCAGGATTTACATGTTAATTTACAATATGGCACAGTGCATGCAACAACTGCTAGTTGCCAGAAAAAGTGAACGGATTACATTTTGTGTTGCTGAAAATACATTTTCTCAGACAGTAAAAAAATCGTACATCCTGATAGTTTCAGAGATCAAAGACCTCCACGGATCCACAATTTTCCGTGTTTTATTTCAGAAATGGTCATGTGTGAGATCCGTGTAAATCAACGATGTCAAAAATATATTCCAATGGGAATGGCTGTATCGAGAAATAAGTTTCGCTTGGAGGTACAGATACTGACAACACCGGCAACGGGGGAGAAAACGTTAGCTTTCCTACTTTGTCGCCATTCAGTGCTCCTAGTCTACCCTTCAGTGTAATGCAGCACACGTTGGGCTAATACTTAGTACAATTAGATCTTTAGCTGTCATTAGCTGTAATGTTAAGTGGCTAGCTAACATCAATCTTTTGTAGCTGGGGGACCAGCAAGCTAACGCCAAAAGCAAATGTCTGTTTACACCTTGGGGTCAAGTTAGATCAGGAGGATTGAATGAGGTCAATAGCAGCGGGACTGCTGTTGCATCCATCAGCTGAGCTGAACTAATCATTAAATGCAATGTAGGCCTATGGCAGATGTCTGAGAAAAAAGGAGAGAGTACTAAAATGACTGAACTAAAATGAAGTCAGAATGGAAAAATACGGTATGGCAGCAAAGCAAAGATGAAGATGCTTATCAGTCAATCAGACCCAACCCCTTACAAAAAGTACAGAAAACAAAGCATGCATGGGGGAAGGCAAGCAGCATGAAAGAGGCAGCAATAGAAAACAGTATTTTGTTTGCTAAGATGTGCAAGGGAGGAGCATAAACATTAATTTGAGGAATTCCTAGAAAGGGAACAGTGAGCTGGATGAGAAGAGATGGCAAACTGAAATGACCTGAAGTCAGAATGGAGAAACATGTCAGGAGAGCAAAGATGAAGATGCCCCCCTACACACAAAAAAATCACATAAGCAAAACAAGCATGTGGAAAAGACGAGCAAAAAGAGAGCAGAGAAACAGACCTTGAAAACGTTGTTAACAGACTTTATGAAAACATATTTTTGCGAAAGTAATATGACCTCGACTACATTTCTGGTGTAGAATTGCTATAACATAACTGTAAAACCTAACTGATGAGGCTAATCTATCAGAAACGTTGGCAATTTTCATGAATTGAAAGTTTACATGGAAATAACCAACCAATATATATTCGGCACACGCATGCAGGCACACCTTACACTCAGTTTTAGCTTTTCCTTCCTTTACACACTTTCATCTCTGTACTTTTCAGGTGGTGGGATATGGGCAGGGTGTGTAACATTTTAAGCAGGAATGTATTCTGGTTGCAAAGTGTCCAGCTGTGGTAAGGCAAACAAGCTTGCCTCTTTTAAGCATCAGGCAGATGTAAGCTTTGGCTTGCATTGGGCATACTTGATAAGTGGCTATTATATTTATGATTGGGCCACAAAGAGTTCTCTCTCAATTGAGGCCTTGCACGGAATGTGTAGACTTTGTGCAAAACAATGGTTGCTATGTGTTGATATATAAACAAAAATGTAATAATTTAATGACTTATTACTGGATCTTGTAAACAAGTCACAGTGGAACAGTAATATCATGCTTTTTCAGTGTTTTACCTACTCTGCCACTGCACAAAAGTAAGCATTTTCTTTTGAAAGTGGTTACCAATGGTTACAGGTAGCCACGCTGGAAGAAGAACTACACAAACATTCCATGCAAGGCCTGTTATTCAGTTTTGATTCTAGACTTGACTCCTGCTCAATAGTAACGCTGTCTTCCTTCTCTGTCCCCAGTGTCCTCTCCCACTGTAGGGAAGCCCTATAAATGTAGTTACTGTGGCCGTAGCTACAAGCAGCAGAGCACACTGGAGGAGCACCGCGAGCGCTGCCACAGCTACCTGCAGAGCCTGGAGACACAGCAGCCATCCGGTGCTCACAATCCAGGTAGAGTGTTAAGCGAGTTACATTGTAGTGTGTCATTAAAAACGGTTATATTCCTAGTCTATAATCTAAATAACAATATGGGGTAGTACAATATCCATCTTACAAAAGATCTCAGTATAATGGTATATTATGCTATGTTTAAAATGTAGTTTGTCTCCAAACAAAGTAATTTTCGATTGCATAGAATCTCCAAAGTGATTTGTAGTTGCATTCCGAATCAAAGAACATTTTTATTACTACATTTGATGCAAACTTTGACCTTATTTAATTTCAAAATACTATTGAAAGCAATTTAAAGTTAGGCATTTACAGTTAACATTTTGCTGAATTCAAACTAAATATCAACCAAACATTCTTATCAAAGGGACCATTTAACTATTTAAATCATAATAATAAGAAAACTAAAAAGGAAAAGGCACATTAGAAATCATAACATGGGTCTTGACATTAAGCATTTGGACCATTTCCCTGTCAGACATTTTAGACAGAATTTTTGCTTGTCCAAAAACAGGGCTGTTATTTCAGTTTGTTCTTCCTTGAACTGAAAAGGACACCATGTCTAATATCAAGCAGGGATATGATTATTATTGTTTTTATTTTTTATTTTTTTGGACACGCAACCCAATGTATTTCTTATTAAGATAGCTGTTTCTCTGCTTTTATCCAATATTTCCTCCTAGATGTGAAGCACCACATTCGCTATATTTACATAGATTCCATCTTAAATCAAAACCGAGGCTAGGTGGGGAAAAACCATGTTATGACAGTTGAACATTTCATTCAAGAACATCAGTTCAATCATCAGTATTATAAAAATGATAATTTTCATAACTACAATCACAGTGCCATTTAATACTTTTTTGGTGCCGTTATTTCCTTAGATTGCTATGAATGCACGTCAATGAGCAGATGATACATTTAAAAAATATGAAAAAACATTGGTTTAAAACAATCTTAGTTGGATAATAATGAGTTTGAAATTACGATAGTGTGGTCTGCTTATTGGTTTGATTAATTTTGTTCCTGAAGTGGCATTTTCGTAGCGACGTTCTAACACTGAAGGGAGATGGCGCTTCCATATCATACCGCCAATTGCGTCACAGTCGACCAATATGGCGTGTGTTAATAAATCTAATAGACTGATGTTGACTGCTTCCGAATTCTCCATGCTACATACTATTTATGTGCAATTTTCAGTATGTGATCTGTTGGTATGCAAATACTGTATGCAAAGGAGATTTGTAGGAATACTAAACTGACCAACATTTGAAGAATGAAGCAGAAGGTTGCTTCATGATCGTTTCAGTCCCACAATTCTTTGTGCCAGGTCATTTCCCATGTTATTTCCAGTTCCAGGTCAGTGAACATTTCCCAAACAAACATGGAAAAATAAACCAACATGCTCGCCTCTGAATTTGTGTGTTTTTGGACAAAACTGAGTATTTCCTCCCGATGGCACAGCTAGCAAGTGGAAACGGTTGTGGCTGTGAGTGGACTGATTTCTTCTGGTATCATGAACAGCCACTTTGGTGTGCAAGTCCCCCAAGTATGTTGTATGTAGTACGTCACACATACTGTACTGAGCAGCAAGCTCGAACAGTTTGTAGTATGATGTGCATCATTTATGTATGTAGTACATGCAAGGAATTCTGATGCAGCAAATGTTGCTCGCAGTCACTCACTCATGGTTAGTCAATCTGACCCTAGTGGCGGCTCAACAGTGTGGCACTTAGACAAGTTCAGTTACATTTTTGTCCAGCCCCTTGTCATGGAAAAAAAAATCACATTGCATGTTGTTAGTGTTAACAGTAGCAATATGCAGTACTATGCAAACTTAGTTGGGTGTTACATAATTTGTGATGAACAGACAAAAGTGAACAATGTTAGGTTAGGTCTAATCTACATTGTCTGCATGGGGGTTTAAATTGGCCGCTTCTATGATTGTTTTGGTTGTAGAGTACGTCAGTGAAGTCACGCCTCTTTGTTGTAATTTTTGGGGATAAAGCAGGGCTTTAGGGCTGCAGAGTTTTACAAGCTGTATGCTGAGGAGCTTGCCCCTTTACTTGTGCAGATGTATAGTGAGGCTCTAGATGAGGGTAGCCTATTTCTTTCACATTAAAGACCAGCAAGGATCTGCTGGAATGCAAAAATTACAGACCAATCAGCTTGATCGGGTGCGATAGTAAAATTCTTTCCAAGAACTAAGCTGTTCGGCTCAACAAGGTGATATTTAGCCTGACCCTGGCCAAGTTGGCGTTATTAGATCTTGTAGCTACGCTGACAATATTAGACTAATTAATATTATATGGTATTCCTGAAATGAGTTGTCCCCTTCAGCAGCCCTCCCTTTGGATGAAGAGAAGGCCTTCAAAAGGGTGGAATGGCATTATCTGTTCTACATCCTGGAGTCGTTTGGTTTCAACTCCAAGTTTATTAGCTGGATTAAGCTTCTATATACCAATTCCTAGGACCTCAGTTATAACAAATGGTGTTATTTCACAGTCTTTTGAGCTGCATAGAGGCACATGCCAGGGCTGCCCGGTGAGTCCTTTACTCTTCACGCTAGCACTGGAATCTCTGGCACTTGCTATTCGCAGAGACCCTGATTTTCCTGGTATTAAGATAGGCAATACTGCTCACAAGCTTACGCTTTATGCCGACAATGCTCTTGTTGTCATAACTGAGCCACAATGCTCCCCCCCCCATCCTTTTTAAAACTATTAATTAAGTATCTAAGATATCTGGATATAAAATAAACTGGGTCAAATGAGAAGCACTTCCTTTAACCCTCATTATCCCAGGATCCTGTTTCAGCCTGGAGACTTTAAATGGCCACAGTCTGGTGTTAAATGCCTTTTGTATAACATTTCCCCCATTGCTGCCTGACCTTAGTAGGGTTAATTTTGAACCTCTACTAGATAAACTCAAAACTGATATAGACCGATGGTCTCCTCTATTTCTCTCTCTCTGGGGCAGGGCCAATGTATTAAAAATGACCTGCGTCCCATAAATGTAACTACCTCTTGCAAGCACTCCCCATCAAGATTCCACTTAAATATTTTAAGCAGTTAGGTGATTGTGTAATGATTTTCTCTGGAATGATAAATGCCCCAAACTAAAGCTGAGTAGGCCGGTAGATCAAGGTGGACTGGGCGTTCTGAACTTACTGTTATACCACTATGCCTTCAGCCTTAATGCACAGATAATGCACTGGACCCTGCCCCCTGAGAGAGCCCCACCATGGTTTGACCTCAAGAGCTCACTATGTAACTTGCTCCCCCCATGCATTATATTTCCACTAAACTATCACCAGATACACAAACTAATCCTATTCTTCTACACTTGCAATGGGTATGGAAGAGAGGGTTTGGTAGAGGACATGAGGCCTTGTTCTACTATCGGATGATTCTGAAAGTTTCAGACAAGGGCTCATCCAATCTTAGACTAACTTCTAGACTATTGTAGCTTCTCAAACTCCATCCTCCTCAAACTTAATAAATTATCCTTCTTAAGGTCTGAATTCATAAATTAAAATGTGTTCCACTGGAGTGTTGAAACAGTTTAATTAATATTTCTGCATACAGTTAGTGTTACTACAGCACACTACTGTAATATTGATTGAGAATCGCATATGAGACAAAGATGACGTGCTCGATAGTAATGATAGCAAATTGCAATAGTAAAAAGCAATTTATTATTTTTGGCTGGTAAAAGATCTGCCTGGCTGGTATATTTTTTCATCTATCAGCCACCTTGGCAGGTAAGCCAAAAAGTTAATTTTGGACCCTGCTTGGGAGACAGACCTTAATGTATCATTCACAGAGGTCTGAACCTTAGGTCTGACTAGCCTCCAGCTTGGTATATGGACTACATCATGAACCTTACTGTAGCTCTGACTGGCTTCCAGCTTGGTATGTGGACTACATCATCAACCAAAAGGCCGAAATAGACTTCCATGTTGGTTAGGTGGTTTCGGGGGTATGAGCATTTACAGTATAGTTCCATGTGACCTTTTTGCAAATCTCTTCCACACGAGAGCAAGGTAAATGCAGAAATGCTCCACCGGTAGACTCCTTGGCCTATGCCAGGACTGGCGACACATCCGGCGACAGTAAATTCAGCTCTAGTATGGGGATGATATCATGAACCGTAGCTCTGACTGGCCTCTAGCTTGATATGTGGATGGTATCATGAATCTTAGCTCTGACTGGCCTCTAGCTTGGTATGTGGACGATATCATGAACTTTAGCTCTGACTGGCCTCTAGCTTGGTATGTGGATGATATCATGAACCTTAGCTCTGACTGGCCTCTAGCTTGATATGTGGATGATATCATGAACCTTAGCTCTGACTGGCCTCTAGCTTGGTATGTGGATGATATCATGAACCTTAGCTCTGACTGGCCTCTAGCTTGGTATGTGGATGATATCATGAACCTTAGGTCTGACTGGCCTCTAGCTTGATATGTGGATGATATCATGAACCTTAGCTCTGACTGGCCTCTAGCTTGGTATGTGGATGATATCATGAACCTTAGGTCTGACTGGCCTCTAGCTTGATATGTGGATGATATCATGAACCTTAGCTCTGACTGGCCTCTAGCTTGGTAGGTGGATGATATAATGAACCTTAGCTCTGACTGGCCTCTAGCTTGGTATATGGACTACATCATGAACCTTACTGTAGCTCTGACTGGCGTCCAGCTTGGTATGTGGACTACATCATCAAC
>OMKL01123849.1:0-11255 GCA_900302295.1 Parasudis fraserbrunneri
TGATGCGCGATTCGGGGATTTCTGGATTTCTGACCCTGACTCCGCCTCCTACCAGTGGAGTCGATCGGAATCGACTCCGAGTGTTCGAATTGCGCTCATATTGCCCATTTTAGTAACAGCGCTGCCACTGACTTGACCACTGATGCGTTAGGTAAGGGCTTCCACTCGTCACAAGTCTTGTTATGGGGATATCCAGCCTCTGGAAAGAATTGTTTTAGCCAGGTCAACCATGGATTTACATTGAAATGAAAGATGTGTAGGCGGAAATAGTAAATTCAGCTGCATTTTGACTCTCCGAGTCACTAACCAGGAGTCAACTTAGTCTACAGACTTCTCTTTATAGATCTGCACCATTGTACACGTGATGTTTTTTGTCAAAATGTTATTTCTTTTTGGCCAACTAGGAAACATCGGAAAATGAGACATCATTGAACAGGTTATTTAAAGATCGCCTCTAGCTTCATCTGTGGTTCACACAGGCTCTTTATCTTGAATGAAGTCTTCTACTATCAATTTCTGTCTTTGAAAAGGTGGGCATTTTGAATTTTTGAAGATGCACTAGCCAAAACTAGCCTAGCGTTCCAGCACAGGTTCACCGACGTCATCAGCTTCAGTGCAGTCTCATAGTGGGCGCGTAGTGACATTGCAACATCCACTCCTTTAGCGTTAGCAATGTGGCTCTTAAGAATATGGTAGTTACCAAATCATGAGATTTTTTTGGCACGCTTTGGAATGCATCTCGACCAAATCCAATGTGTGTGGTCAGAACTACGGGAACTGTGGTATAGTATAATATCAGATGCGGTTTGCGCTGTCCGAAGGCAATCTCTCCTCTTTCACGGCAGGTCAATCTTTTCTTCCTGCTGAACATCGTTCGCGTGCTGATCACCAAGCTGAAGGTGACTCACCAGGCAGAGTCCAGTCTCTATATGAAGGCGGTGAGAGCCACCCTCATCCTGGTCCCTCTGCTCGGCATCCAGTTTGTCCTCATCCCCTACAAACCCCATGGCCGCTTGGCCCTCGAGATCTACCAGTACGTCATGAACATCTTCATGCACTACCAGGTTAGTATATACCGAGCCCCCTTTACCAATCCCATTCTCTAACATCGAGCCTCATTTATCAACCAAAAAAACAGTATACACTATATTTGCTATATACTATACGACACTATAAAACGTATTTCCACTTAAAATGAGATTATAATGAGTCGTTAGAAACAGTTTGCATGCATATATTGCAAAATAATGTAAACTGTATATTTGTAAATTCTGTAAATTGTGGCATAGCATTAGATCAACTTCCAACCTTTTACACTAAAGAAAATATTGATAAATGAACCCCTTTGAGCATCCACCCTAAAACAGAATGTACATTGTGTTATTCTAATTATCTTGGGACAGTTTAGTCAACATCTGTAAACATGGACAACTTTCTCCCTAAGCTGGAAATCAGAGCATCAAGGCTTGAATTTGTGATGTCATCAAGTGACATCTTTGGAGCCAATATGATAGATATTCACTGAAAACACCCTCAGATGATGTCAATGTCCTAAATAGGGTGGATATAGCTCATGGTTCACGTGTAAGAAAAAAAAAATTAAACATACCTATATTTATTCGAATTTAGGTGCCTGAGCATGTCCATTACATTTTTATGAATTTTTATGCAAGTTAGACATATCATTTAAATGATTAAACATACAAAATAATGGGAAATCTCAACTTTATTTTTCTAAATGGCACTTCAGTCTAGGAACGACCCACTTGTTACATTGTGGAGAAAGGTTTCCACATTTTTCCTTTAGTTTCCTTAAAATAGAATAGTAGCATGGTTAGTATTCCTCACTGAAACCATGGGGCCCAACTATACCTGGAAGCTTGGAGCTAATTGGTTTCACTGATGAATGCTAATTATATATTTTTTATATTACTATTATATTTCGTATCTATCATGATAAGCAGTCATTGCTGTTGCTATGCTAGCGAGTTCATCTTCTATTTATTCCAAACAAACCGCTGTTGCTGCAGGCGATGTAAAACGTCATCACTTCCTGTCCACGGGGTGATTGTTCCAGGAATGTTCCATCAGACACCAATAGCAAATATAGCAAATACAAAAGCGTTCATGAACTGTTTATTGATGGGATCACTATTGTGTTACATCGATGGACGATAGAGAGTAGCAAAACTGCCATTTATTTATATGAAAAGTGTTCAAGATTATTGCTTTATTATTCTGATACTATTTATGAACATGAGCACCATATCTTGTTTCCAGTTGCAGGAATGAGCTCATATCCTGAATATGAGAAACCATAATAGCTGGGATGCACTGATATTAGCTGGGATTTTATACGTGCCTCAGAATCCCTGCCTAATATTGGCATACCACAGCTATTGTCGTTTTGTCATATTCCGGAAATTCGCTTATCCCTGCCATTGTTAAGAAGACATGGTGCTCACGTAGCTACCTTATGCCAACACAGGCTTACATGGAATGTGTGAAGATGTGTGCAGTCTTTGCAGGCCGTGGTAACACTCATCCATTTTTCTGTTTGTTTTTTACACTCAGGGTCTCTTGGTTGCCACAATATTCTGCTTCTTCAATGGAGAGGTAAGTGTTGAGTGTTCAACTGAATTCATCTAGTTATTCGTGAAGTTGTTTCTAAGTTGTTTCTAAGTTGTTACTGAACCCTGGAGCACAAAATCACTGCACGTTGAACTAATTTTCATTGGCTTTTTCCAATTTTGTCTGAATCCAGAGAAGCGTGCGCTATCATGTTGCTGTGAATGACGGATACATTACGCCAGTGCTCAGGCGGTCAGAATAAATTCTGGTGCTGAGCAACATTTTACGCGTCTTTGTCCCATACTGACTTCCGCTAGCTTGCTTAGCATGATGCTACGGTAGTAAATGCTAAAGTTTTCTTGCTTCCAAACATCTCAAAAACCAAAACACTGGTTGAAGTGCTTTTTGAATGGACTGAAACGACTCCCCGCTTGTGAAAAATCAGACAGGCTTTCTTAAAAAAGTTAGCTATCCCTTATTTTTGTGAGAAAGTTCCCCATGGCGCTAACTTTAAAACGCAGTTTTACACGCTGTAAGCGCAGGGTTATTCATGCGCCGTTTGGAATTCCCCCCCAACAGGTCCAGAGCGTTCTGCGGCGACACTGGAACCAGCAGCGGATCCAGTTCGGCGGAGCTTTTGCCCACGCCGACGTCTTCCGCTCGGCCTCCTACGTGGCGTCGTCACTGACCGAGGTCCACCGTTGCTATAGCATCGAGAGCCACACGGAGCACACGAACGGGAAGAACTACCACGACATCGAAACTAAGATGTTCAGACAGTCGGACAACCCTTTTGCCTGAAGCTGGCAACTCGATGCTCGGGGCTGCCCTGGTCCTCCTTCCGAGATGTTTTAGAAGATCGGTGTAAATTTACAGGAACGAGATGGAAAAAAAACGGAAGGGAATTCACTGGAAGTTACCGTTAGTGGCAGTTGTGTTTTTATGTTTTTTTCTTTCTGTATTTCCAACTCTGAAATCAATCTATTCACATGGCTATAACTCTCTTTGCCGGATGTTCCAACAATACTTTTGGAGAGGATTGAATCTGCACTTCTTTTTACATTTTCTTTTTTATTATTTTTTTTACCATGCCACAAACCTTTGCCAAGAATATCCTAAAAGGGATATAACTGTACATATGGAAGCCCCTACACATGAATGAAAGTACTTACCAGCTGACTGATGGCATTAGCACATGGAATTATTGTCTTTTTTTATTGTGTGGATTAAACTTGACAAAAGGCCCCTACTGCAGCCACTGAACAAGAAGAACTGAAGTCCAAAGGGAACACTATTTTGTTAACTTTTGGGCCAAGTTGCTGGTTCACTTTGCCACTGCACTTGGAATTTTCACACTGGATTGGCTGTTATGGTCTGACAGACAGAGAGCTGATGACTAATTTCCACGCACCATTTTAAGTATGTACTAATATTTTTTTTTTTCAAATGATCTGCCAAGAATGTCATTTTTCTTTAAAGGTAGAATCCGTAATGCCGCCAAACAGCGACCTCTAGACAAAAGAGCCCCTCTTGGTACAGTATTGCACTTTGTTTACATGTTTTGTTTCTGTCTGATGTATGGGTTGGAGTTGAGTGGGTATGAGGGAGGGGTTGCTATTGCAGGCCACAACGCAGGCTCTGCCAAGAGAGGTTCGCAGAAATTCACAGTATAATAAGTTATATTTCAGGACCTCTCTTGGCAGAGCCTGACATGCACAAGCGCAATACCAATAGGGGCTCTTTTGCCGAGAGGTCGCTATTTGATGACATTACAGATTCTACCTTTAAGGGTTGGTACCTATTTCATAGATAAATTATGCTTGCTACATTCAAGTGGTTGTCCAAGGTTTGGTTTTGTTTGGCCCTGAAGTCACAGACACAGGACAGTAAATGGATGATAACAGTGTATCCTTGCAGACACTGACACAGCAAAGTTTACAGATTTTCTGATTTACTAGCCAATAATGGCTGTAACCAAGCTAGCCCCAGTTCTACCCAGGTAAACAAAACCAAGCTTGGATTGGCAAATACCAGTTCCCTTTTATTTTAAAAGGTCACTTTTCACATTGTGGGGAAATGTTTTCACCTTTTGTTTCTCTAAAATGGAATGTTAGCATTATTAGGGATCTTCACTGAAACCACGGGACACCATTAGTATGTAAGCTTGTGTCTAACTGTACCCCATGGTCTCAATGATGACTGCTAATACTGCTAACATTCTATTTTAAGGAATGTGACGGATAAACATCAGAGCTTTTCTCCTATGACAAGTGTCTTGCGGAGATAAAGAACCAACTAAAATTGTAAATGTCAAAGTAGCCCTTTTAGGTAAGGGCATGTAATTTAGAACATTTTATTAGCTACCCCTTGATGAAATTTTCCATTTATAAAATTGCATTTCTTTTAAGTGGCACATACATTTACGCTGTGTGGCTTATCGCAATAGCCACTGGGTTCAAGCTCCTTTGAGTTCACATTGTCTTCAAGTTCTTCATATCGAATTATTCCAAAATGCTGGAGAGAAAGAGAGGCAGAGAGAGGAGGGGATGTGAGTTTTCTATCATTTCTGTATATATTTATGATTATATGCTGGTTCTGAATATTTCATATGTAAAAAAAGAAAAAAGAAAAAAAAGAAATGCATAACATAAGGAATAATATTGTATTAGACAGTCAGTGGTGTATTTGAACTGTGTCTCCTTCCATTCAACAAAGATTGCTATGAACCAAGTGGTCCTGGCTTCATTCTCAATAGCCAAGAAAAATTATGTTGGTTGTAGCAATAGTACTGAAGCCCAATTTATACTTACATGGAGATGGCGAGCGTAGAGCCGCAGATGCACACCTCCTGAAAAATATAACTACACGCCAGGCACCGCAGAAACCATGACGGACATTCATAAAGTTGCTGTGACGTCATTTAAGGTTTCTCCAGGATTCCACAGTGCAACACGCATAGAGCATTCTTCTTCTGCAGTCAGAGGCAGAATGTAGGCGCCTTCCAGCCATAACCCTCCTGTCTTTGGCAACATTAACGTCAGTACCACACCAGCAACCAACAGCGTTAGCGCAGCTAGCTAGCAACACCCCAGTGATGCAGTCCTTACATCAGCATTTTCTTTGTTGGTGGCTTTTCCCACTCGATACGGGATTCATATGTTTCTTTCACTTTCTTGCTCGTATACAGTATGTGTGGTCCATGCTCAATCGATGTGGTACGGTGGGGGGCGGTGATATGGTTTTGCCAAAAGTAGGAGGGTAATGGCTGGAAGGCATCCGCATGACAGCAGGCTGCCTGTGACCACAGAAGAAGAGCGATGTCTGTGCGTTGCATTGTAGACTTCTTGAAAAACCTAAATGATGTCTTGGCATTTTTATGAATGTACACTGTGCTTAGAAAGACAGAAATCTCAGCACCTGGCAAAGCTATCGTTTGGCAGTTGGTATAGACAAAAAACCTTTTTTTTTTTTTTTTAAACATACATAATGGTAATTTTTTGCTATGATACAGAATAAATCTTACTGATTTGACCTTTAAGCCTAAATCTAGCTTGGTAATATGAAAAATGGACTGACGTGTCAAATGCACGGCTCTAGAAAAACAACTTTTATACCTACATTGGACAATTTCTAGCATGTGCTCCTGCTGTTTAAAATAGAGGTCCCCAGTGCTTGTGTCCACCATCAAATTGGCTCTTATAACAGGCTAGTTTGGTACCAGTATGTTATCAAATGTTATCATGTAACATTTGTATTGAAATTGTGATAAGATGAATAAATAAATAAACAACAACAGATAAGCAGTGGATTCACAAACGTTCCCTGCCACTGTATAAACTAGGGGACAGGTTAGGGTTGAGTGTGCATCTTCAGTCAAACTCTTTGTGACCCTTAACTCTGGTGACCCACTTTGATTGATTTGACATCGATATTTACAGTTTCCAACAGGGGAGCTGTACGTGGCCTTAGGGCAGGAAGGGGTCAGTCTTTTCCCAGACCTTTTGAAGGACCTTTTGGTATCATAGGTGGGGCATGAAGTGATGGAGGGGCGGTGGCCTCGACCCCTGGCACACACTTGCTGTTATTTACCTAAGTAAAAAAAAAGAAAAAAGAAAAAAAAGGTATATTTTCTGAAAGTATGTTTTGTACTTTAGTACACTTTTTATGCATTCAGAAAGTATATAATAGCAATAGCAACAGCAATAAAGTTGTATTAAGTTGAAACCACTTAAGTTGTAAATTATACTTTCGTATTTTTGGTTACTTCTGCTTACCAAAATAGTACACTTTTAATACGTTTACTAAAGTACAACTTAAGTTTGGTAAACATCTTAGATTACAATTATACCATATCAATGACTGTCATACCAAACATGTGTTTTGAATTAGCACATGAAAGCACATAAGAAGTACCAAAAGTACAGTGCAAGTAAAATATACTTTTAACACACTTAACATACAAAAAAATATACTTTCAGTATGGAAAAATATAGTTCAAAGCTGTGTCTTTACCCCCACGTGACAAGGTCACTTGCTGACTCGGGTTGGATTCCTATATAATCTGAAGTTCTGCCTCCTCTCCAGTGAGACAGGTTATTCTCTTTGTTTTCTCTCTCACCTGTGTGAACTCATAATAAACTTTTATAATCAGACTGGCAGACTCCTGTATTTTTATTTATTTTTCATCCCAGCCTTACTTCGTCAATACAACAGACATCTTTTTTTTTTTTGATGCGCCTCTAAAACCGGCAATGTCACTAATTCACTCACTCATTCGCTCACGCTTAGCCACTCTGCCCCCTAGTGGCGGCACACAGGCACAGCGCTTTGCGTAAGACCGGCTCAAATCACTGCGAGAACGCTTTGCATCTATAACATGGTGCGTCCTTGTTTGAATGTGATGCACCTCATAGACTCGCTCACTCAGTAACTCGTGTGTGGGTTAGCCACTGTGCCCCTGGGGGCGGCTCATAGGCATGGCGGTTTGAGTTACGATCTATGTCGTGATGAATGCTTCACATCGTTGACACTTTGTGTCCAATATTTCAATTATTTTGTTTTTCAAGAGGAAATTCAGCCTATTTCCAATTATTAATGAGGAGAGTTGGGGAAAAGAGTCTGAATTCATGCTAGCTGTGAATACACATTCCAACTGTGATAGCTAGTGTTAGCGGTTGAGCGTTGATGGAGTAACGTTGAGTTTGAGGTTTTACTGGTCTCATATCTTCTGAGTTTATGTAATAACTAGGACTTAGTTTGCTTATGAACTTTTGGCTTCAAAGCATTCAAAGTGTTTCCTTATTTTTAAAAATACAAAATATATGTATTTTGATGAAATACATTTCCTGATGTCAATGTATTGTAATTTAATGTGATACATATCTTGAGGGAGTATTGCAATTTGTAACAAGATACATTTTGATGTATCCCCCCCCCCCATCTCTGATACGAGCTAATATCCTGGTTAAGTTCTTAGATGGGATAAGGTATTAATTTCCATTTTCATATCCTGATTTCTAATATGCTTATGAGTACGGACTGCTGCTACTAGTATTGCCATTGACATGGAACTCACAAAGACCACAAAACCCAACAGTGACCAGGATAAGGTGTTCCTGTGCCTCAGTATCCAGGCCAACATCAGTAGGCAATCATATTCAGATTTCACATAGGCGGGATATGAGTATATTGTAAACAGGAAATGGCATTTACATGCACCAACCCAGTGTACTCCAGTCTCCCTGAATAATATAATAATGTTCATGTAAATGCACCCAGTGATCATATATTGGAATTAAAAGGCCTTGAGGACATAACATAATTAAAAACCTGATCACTGCCTTCAACTTTGCCAGATTTTTTTTTTGGTCAGGTCGTGGTGTTGGAGCTGCTGACACTGGACACCATCCTCACGATGCAATTCAATGACAGCCTAAATCTAATTTGTATAATTTTAGACATACTGTAGGGTTTTGTACAATACATTGTAATGTAGTGAATATTATCGACCGACTCAAGGTGTTTAATTTGAATAGAAAACAAAAAAGTATCTCCTCATTCCCTCTCTCTTTTTCTCTGCGTCCTCGCTTGGATGACCAAGTTGTTTTCACTCAATTACTACAAAGATCCTCTCAGTTGTAATATATTGCTTGTATAGTGTTTTGCCAAACACTCCTACAGAAAAAGTATATTATGACAGAGAATGTGTAAAATACTTAATTAAAAGGAAAATGAAGTTGCGATGTCCAATCTGACCTTTCAAAGCCCTTTCCATCTATTTGACATGAATATTGTTGCAGGCAGTATGGGATGTTTCACTGGGGAACACTCATCCTCACCTCATACCTACAAACTACACCATCTGGCAATGACAAAATCACCCTGGAATTGTATAAAATAAGCATTAATCACCAGACTAAACAATCCCAGAAGATTTCTGTTGGATTTGTACTGGTGTATACTAAACATAATCAGTTTACAACAATATACATTTTTAGCTTAGCTAAATCTAACGTCAGCATCCCATGGAGTATATGCAGGCACAGATTTCCTCTTTGTGCAACTGGTAAAATATGTTCCTTTCATTATATTTGTCACCTCTGAAAACTGTCAAACAGATCACAGTCATTCCGTGTTAACACTAGGGAACAGAGTCCCTTCATTTTACACCTTGATAACCCCTTAAAATATCCTTATTAATTTAATAAGAATGAAGGTAAATTAAGAAAGAAATTAAGTAGAATTGTGCATGGAAAAGTAAAAATAAGGGTGAATTTCACCCCTAAAAAGCAATTAAGACCCCTTAATTTAAATCAAGCGCCTTACCCTGACATTTCTGATTAAGGTGTTTAACCCCAGACTGAAATGAAGGCATGTTTAAGGGGTCTGCAATGTGTTAAGTACCCCTTGATTTTTAGGGGTGTGTGCATAGAGGAAGGCATTTTGAAGTCCATTTAAGGGACAAATTATCGTTCGTTAGTGTCATGAACTGTTGTGGCTGACACGGTTCTCTCTCCTCACTGTAAAACACTGAAAGCTGAGGAGAGAATCAGCCTCGGTCCATACATTACGAATCATTATGTTATGAATCTCTCGTCACTGGGAAACACCGAGGAGCGGTGGAAGAGATCCTGTTGCCTCTATTGTTGTTATTCTAGACAACCACAGCATGAGCTGCATCAAATTAGCTGCCTTCCTTTTTTTACCCCAGTGGAAACGGGTTCAGGGGACATATTGCAAACCTGCTTCCTGTTTCTAAGAATACCATCGCCATTGAACTCTTGATCCGTCTGCTCTTGTGTTCTGGTGGTGGCAAACAGTTCCTCTTAAGTCTCATGACTAACATTTGTTTACCGGCTCTGCCTCTGCCAGCCGCATACTGTAGGCGTTGCACCAAAACAAGACGACACTGAACATGAAAGGGCCACAATACAGCATTCTCAGACGAGGGAGAATTATGGTCAACAGTATTTTTCCATGATGCTTTCTTTTCTTTTTTCTTATTTTTAGAACAGGTGGTAAGAGTATTGATATACAGTATATGACTCAAATAGAAGTACTATTACTTCAGTTTACTTAAGTAGGCAGGCTATTCTCGGTCCTGGCCCCACGGTGGTGGAATGAGCTTCCCACCGCAGTCAGGACAGCTGAAACCCGCTCAATCTTCCGCCGCAGACTAAAAACCCACCTATTCAAACAGTACCTCACCTAACCTTTTGATACCTAACAAAAAAATAAATAAATAAATAAATAAATGTATATATATTAACCCTTTCCTTCCCCTCACAGGTTTGTACTTAGCTATGCACTTAAGCTATGCACTTGAGTTATGCACTGGATTATGGCACTACTGCGGGTAATACCACCGTTTGTTTACTCTTGAATTGATCCTATCGCCAGTTTCTGATGTGCACACACTTGTAAGTAGATTTGGATAAAAGCGTCTGCTAAATGACTAAACTGTAAACTGTAAAAAGTCAGTCGGTGTTCAGTTGTTTAGACCAGTTCAGTCACATTAGATCAGTGGTTTCTTTGAGAAAGAAAGTTAAGAAGGATGGAATTTAATGGCATTCAAACAGATTAGTACCAGTATGTACACTTCCTAAGTGTGGCATGGTTCATCTACAACAGCAGTTCACATAGACATCATATAGACCTTAGTCTTCAATCTTTAGTCCAGGAACAGGAATAACAAAACATCAAAAACATGCAATAAATAATTGAACACTCTGAGACCCACACAGACCCATTTTTGTCTTTTTTGTGGGGGGGATCTTTAGGCGGAGATAGCAGGTCAACAGGAGATGCCACATATGGTATACATCATCTGAAAGCTGGGAACCTGAAGATTAATTTGAGAAGCAGCTCAGCATTGTGTGTCAAGTTTTTCTAGTCATAAATTTGTAATAAATCTAATGGTTAGACGCCCTATAAAATTTTGAAAGTTTATAGTGTATAAGGGTTTAGAACATTATGGTCGAAGCAAATGATGGCCATTACCATGCTCAATTATGTCTCATAAGTTTTTTCAGCAATGTTTGGTAATTCATTTGTTACACAGATTTGGTGAAAGATGTTACCATTTTTGACAATTCCAGAATTGATTAACTTGGTCAGAAATCCCTCCAAAATACCACATAAAGACACCAACACCTTGAGGAACACCATAGAAAATTCATGCTGTG
>OMKL01123854.1:0-12468 GCA_900302295.1 Parasudis fraserbrunneri
TCAATAACCATGTATAATGATAATTAGCCTGTGTCCCTGGCTGACAGAGGACTGAATATCTTGTCTCATTGCTATGCCCTAGAGAGAACATTAACGAGGTTTCAAGTCATGGTGTGCCGGGGACAATTACACCGTCAAAGGCCACATACATACAGAGGAGTCCCTAGATAAACCACAACAGTGTGTGTTATTTGAATAATGGTTAGATATACTCTAAAACAGAATACGGATTATATGCTTTTGAATGTTAATATTAACTAGTGGTTTGTAGTGATAGGTTTAATAGCTATACAGTAAAGTATTTAGTGGAGAAATCCAATATCTAAAAACTGAAACAATGGAAACCAAAAGCTTCTTCACCTTTCTGTTCTGTATTTATGATACAATGTCTAATATTCAAAGATAATAAATGAATTCAGGCTACATAATTCCCCATAGTTTATGACTAGCTGTGATAACAAACTTCAAGGTCTTTTCACCTTGCTTCCCTAGTCCCACTTCAAGACTTGAAGGCAATAGGAGAGTTAATGTGTGCTGTGCTGGGGCAAAGGGCATCTCAGACTGTATCAGTGACCTGGAAACTTCTAGACCAACTGAAACCAGTGAAAGAGAGATAAATGTATCAGCTCATTCTGTGTTTTTTAACCCCACCCAAAACACCATCGCTTAAAATAAACCACCAAGGGGCCAATCATGTTAAGGTTTTGTAGTGACTGTCAGCGGGGGCTAAGCTCTGGTAGAGAGATTTATTTCCTGTTTCTATACTCTTACGCTCACACAGCGGAATGACACCTTGCTCTGTATTCAAACCCATTGTCCTTATATGGCCAACTCATACAACATGAGTTGACAGAGCAAACAATGCTTTTGATGCTACAGTGAGTGTGCAACAGATGGTTTCAAGCACCTTTACTGTTGCTATATGCCACAGTCACATAGGCCTCAGATAGTAGGCTAATTATTTCTTCAAAGCTCAGGCTATATCTGGTGCTGCTGTGCATGTAGATGTAGTTTGTCACACAGTAGGAATCTTTACTTTAGGGGGAACAAATAATATAATCAATAGGCTAACTAGGAACAAATGATATAAAAAGTAGGGTACCCAGGAACTAATGAGGAACAGTAATAGTATTAATGTTGCAATATATTTGTAAACAGAGGTTATTAACATACGTTTTGTATTGCACTAAGGAACAATTAGAGCAGAAACACTTGAAGCTACTCAGGGCACAACTTATAATTATGGCAGAAGCAACTAGTTAACGTTAACTGATTTGTTAACTTTTAGAATTGGAGGTAAGCAGGGGGGTCATTCTGTTTGCATCTGCCAGCCAGAAAGGAAAATTGGCCTTCTGTGGATGATACAGTGTGACATGATTTATTTTAATAATTGCAATAGAAGCCTACCAATGATATCCATGGCATAAGTAAATCACTGAGCACCCAGAATAGCTTGAGCTAACCAGGCTAGACACTGTGGGCAGTGAGTGGGATGGCACTGCACGCCAAGTAAAGCTCAGAACTGCGTGCTGGTAGCATATATATTCCGCTGTTTGCGTTAATTAAAATGATCGTCAAGATAAACGAAGCAAGCAACCGGGAGAGCGATGGTCCATTTGCATTTATGCGTTTGATTAGGTAGGCTAAGAACCACAATGATGTAGACATGCTTACTGATTCTCTGGCTTTCCTCTGCAAGCCCAACTCTCTCTGTAGTCTCTCAGCTCTCTCTTCAGCACCGTCCGCCTGATCTTGCAAATACTTTATTTTCCGTTTGACTGCCTCCAGCGATGTAGCTGCCATTATTATTATTATTATTATTATTATTAAATGAAAGAGTAAGGCTATTGGTACAAAATATTTTCCTTGGAATTGACATGGAGCAAAATGACGCCCTGGAAAGTAAGCTACGTGCAGACAGGCTGCACAGTGCGCGAGCTTTAAAGACGCACGCAGTGCCTGGAAAATGCACCGGAAGTCACAATGTGTATATAGATCTAAAGTATTTTCTAGTAAAGCTTGGTTCTGTATCAAGTTGTTGTGATAGTTCATACAATGATAATGGATGACAATTGATTGACATAAGGTATCAATGCTATTTAAATGACAAGGACACGCCCAGTTATTATCATGAGCATCCTGCAGCTGTATAAGATTGCATTACAGCTCCCTCTGGGGGTCAACTTTGAGCAGTGCAAGTGGTGGTGAAATAAGTCTATACTGAGAATACCGGCATGCCACGCAATATGTAACCAAGGGGTAGTGGTGGAAAGTGACTAAGTAGTTTTACTCAAGCACTGTACTTAAGTAACATTTTGAGGTACTTGTACGTTACTTGAGTATTTTCTTTTTAGGGAACTTTGTACTTTTACTCCACTTTCAAAGGAAATATTGTACTTTTTACTCTACTACATTTACCTGAACCCATCAGTTACTAGTTACTTTGAAGAGAGAGATTTCGCATACAAAACATAGCATAATTTGTTGAAGATTATGAACTTTCAAATATTAAACCTGCCAACTTCAAGAGGATGTAATCAGAGACAACATCACTGGACTACATACAACTTTAAGAGGTCATTGGCTCAGGATTGAATGCTTCCCAGCGCTGACAAAGAACGTCATACAGAATGTATACTTTTAGTTTTGATACTTAAGTACATTCAATATCAAATACTTTTCTACTTTTACTTAAGTACAATTTTGAATGTAGGACTTTTACTTTTACCAGAGTACTATTTTATCTGGGTATTTTTACTTTTACTTAAGTAAATGAACTGTGTTCCTCTTCCACCACTGCCAAGGGGCAAATATGATCTTCATTACAATCTGATTCATATAGCCTACGTGTAACTGCCTCATGCATATGTAGGCAGGGTTAATAATGTTATTTGATCCTCGGCTCCTACCGCAATTGATATTGAGGACCATCTGTGATTGACCATGTTACGCCTTTCCATGCAATTACTTTTCTATATAATTTCACTTGGAAAAATCATCAGTTTTATGAGACCCTAACATGCTTTCTCTCAAGATGTCACAGCTGTTAGGTAGACGGGATAGCCTGTTTAAATAGTTGTTAGCCAATAGATGTCCTTTAATTTAGAATAAAAAATAAAATCTAAAAGATAGGTCGAAATGAATAAGCATTCTCCACTGACGATAAAAAGGAAAACGTTCTTCCCCCAGTAAGAATAGTGGGAGGCAATGTTTTGATGGGGAACTCTAATTTATCCTGTTGCAAAAACGGGCACAGCCCAGAGAAGTAGCTCTATCTTGACCATATAAAGCAGTGGGCTATATTTATCCAGGCGCTTGCTCTCTGCGCTCTTGAGAGACTACACATTTAGCGAGTTCACTTTCCACTCATAAATGTCTTCTTCAACCGAAGAGCTAAAGGAATGAAAATCTGTAAAAGTAAGAAACGATTATGGGACATTGAAGTTCAATTGTGGTAGGATCAATTGCTTGGATACGGTCTAGTTTTGTGTTTCAATTGCACAAACAATAGTAGCCTACCACCATTCTTTGCGTTGATTCATGAGTGCTTGTGCATGGTGACATTGACAGAATATTAAATGACAGTTTAACAAGAACATGACGTCTCCTTAGTTTTTCGATTACAGGCCTTACGGCCTGTTGCCAAGGACTGGCAGGTGTGCAGCACCTACTGTATCCATGTAATCATTTAATGATGTAAGTTGATAGATGCATTTGGGATGCCCACTAAGGGACAGATAATCCTATAATGTTATACTGTCATTTCACATATTCGCAGTAACATAACAGAGAAGTGAGAAAGCTTAGTGCAGGAATGGTGCAATTGTGCGCCCTTTTCTGTTCTTCTTTTACTCACGTCGGCGGCTTTCTTCTCAGCCAGCTCAAGTTTCTCCTGGGCATCTTTAAGAGCCTCAGAGTACTTGTCCAACTCATCCTCAGTTGCCTTCAGCTTCTTCTGCAGCGCTACCAAATCGTCCTCAAGCTGATGTGTGTTTCAGTGCGGATAGTTTCAGAGGTGATCAGCGGGGAAACAGAGTGCGTGAGCGCGCACATGGCGCGGGAGCGCAGACAGACATAGATAGAAAAGAGAGATAGGAAAGAAAAGTTAGGAAAAATGCATGCAGGTCAAACAAAATACCTTCGTGGCCACCTCATCGGCGCCCAGCAACTTTTCCTCTGCAGTTTGGAACTCCTCAAGCACTTTATCTCTCTCGTCTTCGGTAACACGCAATTTCTTTTCCAACTCTCTCATATCATCCTCTAACTATACGTGCATATAAATGACATATTATAAAGTTTAGAGTAACATCACAGACATGCAATTACAAATTATGATTTGTCAAAATGTATGTTTAATTACCTTATAGCCTATGTATGTAGGCTATCTAGCCTAGCCTACAATCAATAGGTTATACTATTGACAGAATAGTCAACACAATATATATTCACATCACCAATTGGCCAAGGAATTGAGGTGAAGATTTAGAATATCCCAAAAACCAAGAAAAATTGCTTATTCTTAAATTTCGTTCAAATGCTCCTTATTTGGAAACATCCTTAAAAGCAATTAATCCACATTGATTGATTCATCCATTTTCACCGGTGTAAGCGCAGCTCACAGCCGCTGGTATTCCTGCCTTTTTCTATGGATCTTTGGGATTTCCCCCCCCAAAAATGCCGACCTGTTTGCTTCTGTCCTCTGCTGCTTTCTTGTCTCCCTCAGCCTGCTCAGCTCTGTCCAAGGCATTCTCCTTGTCGAGCTTAAGCATCTGCATCTTCTTCTTGATGGCATCCATGGCTGCTTATTGTTGTGTGGCTGCACCAAAAGTCCAAGAGAAACCCAAGAGGAGAGGATAGAGCGTCTGTGCTAACTGAACGCTAAGCTGGAGTGCAAGCTCTTCCTGACTGTGCCCTGTCAAATATGTACTTTCAAGGGGGGGCGACTGGATTCCTTTGGACATCCAATACTTTTTTGGAGCCTGCGTGTGGGGGGTGCCTTCAACGTGCCCTGTCGTTTTTTAAGGATCTGCTCTGCGATTCGTTGTTCCCAGACATTTGACCATTGATATGCCTATATATGGGGTGTGATGGGCAAGCCAACGGCTCCTGCAGGAAGGCTTCCTTTGCCTCATGTAATAAAAGCCATTGACTGGACAGAGAAGATGGAGATGAAGATAACTGAGGGCCACTGGTTGGAGCATCATTAGTTAATTGCACATGTCAAAGCATAGCCTTAAAAATTCGTTTAATTAATTGGAGTTGGTTATAAACCGCATATTGGTAGTGATTCAGTGTAATTTGTGTTTAGCTGTTTAATTACCACTAGACTTAAATCTGAACCAGATTTGCACTTCATGTCCGTTGTCGAATTGATAAGAATACATTGTTGTTGTTTTTTTCTATTCAACTATTCTCCTTTTGCCCTCAACAGGATGGGATCTGGACTATGGACAGCTGAGCCAGTGGTCCCTGTAGCTGTTTCATGGGCTTTCATCAGCTTACAGCTATTAGTGTGTTAGTGTGTGTAGGTAGTTCCTAAGGGACGAGTTGTATTGGCTTAGTTCTAAAGCGCCGCGTGAGAAGAGGTCCTGGCGGTGAGAGACTGAAGTCAAGTAGGCCCGGGGGGGTATTGTTCACAATCAGAGGGGTGTTAAGACCAGGAGGTGTGTCCCTGATAATGTTTCAAATAGCCTCCCTGTAATCTGTTGATGTGTCATTTGGCGGACAGCATCTATCAGATAGCCAAGTGGGATGGCATTAATTTACAACTGAGCAGCTGTTGGACATGGGATGAGATGACTGAAGAAGTTGTTCAAACTGTTCAAGAGGACAATGCTAATTTATATCTTATTTAAGATATCTATAAGGGATAGTGTTACACTGTGCAACCTGGATTCAGAAATATAGTTTGGAAATTGTAGTTCAGATTAATTAATTAATTAATTAATTAATTAATTAATTGATACACCAATCAAGAGTGTTGTCTTGGGCTGCCCCCTCTTAATCAATTAATTGGTGGGTTTGAGCTTAGTCAACCAAGACATTGTTTGTCAATTAGTCATGTATGTGTATGTGTCATTGTGCATGTTTATTTTATAGCATTATTTTGTGAAAGATTATAACATATCTGGGAAGCATGTGATTCAAAGAGGTCCTTCTGAATGATTACATGTGGGATACACAATTTCACAGATTCGTTGATTAAATCAACTAAATAATGAATTCACAAAGTTCTATGACTATTAGTTGACTAAGAATACTTTTAGGTGAGGACAACTTTAGTTTCCCTAGTGTTGAGCAATATATGAATAGAATATACTTTTTGTCATGCTTTGAGGCTCTTGATGCTTTGTATGGCAATACACTGAATTAGTGAGAAAGCTGAAACATACATAGATAGTAAGTGAGAACATCTTGAGTCTCTTCTAGTTCTCACAAAGATTCTCAAGAGGATATTTTTAGGATTGCCTTCCTCTTCAAGCACCTGCCTCAGTCTGTAAAATGCAACCAAGACATTGCCAAGTGTCCAGGGACCATCGTTATAGGATATGCCCCTAAAATAATCTGCCTATAGTATCTGATGTTGTGCATCACATTTGGTCTGGTTTTTAGGTTATTACCGTTACATAACTATGGTATCAGCAATAAAAGAAGCTCAAACTGTTCACGTGATCTATTTGTAGAGCTAATTCATGACTGCCATTCATATTGTTCTCAGACGGTATGCTTAAGTCACACAGTAGTAATATATAAGCTCGTGGAAATAGCAGGGTATGATAAGATCAGTGATGGTGTTTGCCATTTGTTGATTAGGCCTTTCTATAGCCTCTGCCATTGGAATGGTAATTCGGGCATAAGCCTATCCTCAGTGGAATGGGTCATAGATGTTTCTCCTGCAGTCAGCGCCAGCCATGCTGTAACAGAAAGGCACTTATATAGTGGTGAAATATACTTGCTGTATGTCTTTTCTTGTTGCCTACTTTCCCCTCCTCTGGCTCAGAAAACCAATCTTGGCTGACACATGGTTTGAAGGTTAGGGTTCTGTAAATACTTTGTCCATTAAACTTTCCTTCATGCTGTGAATGTATGGTGATAGCTTGTTTTCTTTAAATAACTACAGCTCAGAGATAGCTGCTGTCATGACTCTAATTGTTACCAATATAATATAATAATATTTCGTTTTGGAAATCTGCAGATTTGAATAAGATGTATGTACATATGTATATATTTCATATCTAATTCTGGTTCTATTTTGAAATTATTTTATTAAGATTAAAAGACAAGCAAGAACACTTAAATGAAAGACTGCTCTAAAAGAATCAAGAATTATAATCCATGTTACCATTATTATGAAGTGCTTTGTATCTGCATGACCTCTGTGCTTTTGCATTGCAATTGAATCTGATCATAATTGTCTTCACAGTATTTTCATTGAGAGCACTCTGGGGAGGTTTTGTGGTGGCATGCTGGATTTGCTGTGGCATTCTGGGAATGAAAATAAGCTCCATTATCATGTTTTCTTTTAACATATTGAAACAGTAAAAATAGCCCAAGGACCAATAAGCTTGCTTTGATTTAAGCAGTCACAAACCCCTTTCTTTGTCTAGACATTATTGCCCGTTGGAAAATTGGAGGTACTGAAAGATTTACTGCACGCACGCATCCAGATTTAGTTGTTTACAGGTGCACATGAGAGATAGAAAAAGGAACAAATAAATGTGCACAGGTTTTGTTTCATTGAATTAAAAAGCAATATAAAAACAGCAGCGGCAGACAGTATCCTTCAATATTTTAGTGTAGGCAATGGTTTGACTGTGTGGTGGCTTCGGAGCTACAGCATGTTTCTTTTTCTTCGCCACTGAAGTTAAAAATTCTCCAGAGGTATAATTTTGTGCTCTTTGGAAATAGCTCTACTTCTCAAAGCTTTTTTGGAGCTTTTTTAAGACCATTTGATGAAGGCCTTCCAAAAGCATTAATTTTGTATGTAGATTACATTGCCATTTAGTAGTGCAGTATTTAGTATGAAAATAGCATTTCAGATATAAATATGAAAAAAAATCTAGTATGTAATTTATTGAGTTTTAAATAAAGAACTTACTTTTGAAAACAATGTATATTAAGTTAACAAATTATTGAATGCTTCAAATCTTTTCTTTTCTAGCAGTCACATCATCCAGTCACTGCCAAGTGAAGATTGTATTGTACTATGTTTTTACATGGGGGAGCTGACACTTTGTGTTTGGACTACAGGCTTTGTCTATGTAGAACACAACATGCTATTCATACATTATGACCTGCATGCATCAGCCACGAATCACCTCAGTACTTTAGCACCTCCGAGGTGGCAAACAGCAGGGATACTCCAGACATTACCTGATCAGGAATTCATTCCTCATGGCTTACATTGTGTTTGCCTGTAGACAATAGCCTTGTCATCTGACAACGATTACTCCTTTTAGGGACAGATTTGAGATACTCTTAACTAACTCGTAATTATTAACATAATGGAGTGAGTCCAATTGAATTCTACACAGAGGTTTGGTAACAATAATCGTGTCCGTACGAATGACGCACAGCAGTATTTCCATTTGCCTCAACAGTGATGCTAATATGACTGTATCAGTTGATCTGTTACAATGACAGCCCCCTGTGACTATGGAATGTCCGGTTTCCCTTGGAGGTTACTCTGGGAGGAGCAGAGTTTTGCTCGGCCGTCATGCCTGAGAACATGTTTGCATAAGAGAGCTCTTGGGAGAGAAGGCTGGGGAATTCTGTCTGGGCTAAAATGCTATTGCATTACACAAAACAATTTCTCTGCCTCTGTGGAGGCTTAATTGTAATGCCTGTTTAGCTCACAGAATGTTGTGAAGTGTTGGGCCCTTCCACTGGGAAATAAAAGATAGCCTACAAACTGTGGTCATCTCTTGGCCTAAGCTCATACTTATGGTGTGAAGCTGTACCGTTTTGACCCATATTTATACACTGCCTCTACACCAGAGTATCTTCAGTCTGAGGTGAAACTTCATGAAGGAATACAGTATGGGGGAATAGCTGTCGCTCTGTCGTGACTTCACAGCCAGAGTCTGTGAAAAGCACAGTGCTGGTGGGCTCCTTGTCAAATGCCATCTGAGGATTTCTGCAGACATGGTCCAGATATATATAGAGTCCCTTGGCTCCCTGTGACCGCACCCTTAGGATTAGACTGCTCCATGCAGGGGCATATTCATTCACAGCAAAATGGGAGAGGGGGTACGGGGAGGGCGCAACCCAAGAACAGCTGTAACCTGAGTGCATCTAATGTCCCGATGTCATGAGGTTTCTTCAGTAATGTTCCATTGGCTTATAGTCCTCTGACACTTCAACTAGTGTAGAGGGCGGACAGCATAGCATTGGCTAAAGCAGCTATAGTATAAGTGATACCACAGATACTTTTAAAAGTGAGATGCCCAGGTTGAAGACGGTTGGACTCAGACAGTGATTTGTGTGATAAAATTGGCACTGGTAAAAAGAAACAACATATTGTGCACAAAGCAAGACACAAATCTCCAAGTTGAATGGTAAATGGTAAATGGGGGCAGTGGCTCAGGAGGTAGAGCCGTCGTCTGGTGATCTGAAGGTTCCCGGTTCGATTCCCGGCTCCTCCTGGCAGCGTATCGAAGTGTCCTTGAGCAAGACACTTAACCCCTAACTGCTCCCGGCGAGCAGGTTGGCACCTTGCATGGTTGCCTCCGCCGTCGGTGTGTGAATGTGTGAGTGAATGGGTGAATGTCAGGCATAAATTTTAAAGCGCTTTGGATAAAAGCGCTATATAAATGCAGTCCATTTACCAAGTTGAAAAGCAGCTGAAATTCTGTTTAATCTTTGGAGAGTCCTACAGTATCCGGTTCAATATTCACAACATGCACTGGCAATTATAGGCCCTTGCTAAATAATAAGAGGTGCCACATTCCTGGGGTAGCTGCATTCAGCTGCAAGTGCCCCCATTAAACCTGAGGAGAACTGACCTATCTCAAACTCCACCCTCTTTTCTTGATCCTCCAATCACAACTGCTTCCACCTGTGGCAGGTATTTGCTACAGCTGCTGATAGAAAGCCTCTGTCACCACTCAGACTGTTGAGCATCATGCTGAAATGCCTATGAGCCAGGAATGGGGCCCCTTTTCAACCTCCCTACAGTTGTCTTTTTGAGCACAAGGCTGATATCTGCTACGGCAGACCTCGAGTTATTACTTGAGTCCTCAATTGATCTGTCTACAGTAAATCCCTTGTCTGATATTTTTTAAATAATGTTTGTGCAGATGTTTAAATGCATATCCTTGTCTTGCGCAGACATATTGTAATTGGTCTCAGTTCAATGAAAAATGTCATTGTCCCCATTTTCCCCCTTTTGTTTATTAAGACAGAAAATAAATAACTAAGAAGGTTTTGCTTACAGCCTCAAGAGCACTCGAAACAGACAGCTCGAATTCATTCAAAGAAAACGAGCAGGGCTATGGAGGTAAAAATACCAAATGTGAACGCTTTCTTGAGCTGAAAAAGCAGCTGCGGGTGGCAGTCATAATTGAGGAATATTTGTGGCCAACCGAGGACTCCTCCCAAAGTGTTTGTTTGTGTTCCCCTTCTACATATGGGGACGCAGAGACAGGAATGTGAGCTGTATCTGATGCTGCTCCATCAGCTCCGACTGAAAAGGGGACTGAAATGCATTAGTGGGGAACTGTCACGACTCATTTCAAAGTCATGCCGAGTGCCATGTTGAAATTCAAAATAAATGTCTCTGAGCCGAGTCATAACATGTCATGCGGCAGTGTAGATATCGGCCCAAAGTCACTGCCATCACGTCATATGTGTTCCTCTTCATATTAGGAATAAACGACATTTGAACTTGAGCTTTTGAGCACTGTGTCTTGCACTTTCACCGTGCTTCTAGCAAAGGGGCAATTCAACAAAAAAGTGGAAAGTAAATGATTGTTTACCAGCAGCTTGAACCTTTCTAGATAAGAGATTCCTTACCAGCATCAAGGCCATGTCCTGGCCAGGAATTCCTCCTTGGAGGATCAGAGGCTGTTGAAAGCTAAGCTACTGATATGAGGGAGCTCTTTCTAAGTAATTGACCTGAAAACTCAACGTCATCTTTAGCGGTGCTGCCAGATATCTTTATACCCCCAAAAGAATGAAGTGTTTTGGTCTTCCAAGTTTTTCCTGTAGCCACTCAGTATGATGTCCAGCATCTTGTTGACAAGACTCTTCAAATATTTGTCTCAATTCTTTTGACCTTATGTCACAAGGTTACAGCTTTCTGTGTTTGCACACACAGAGAGAATCCTCCATGTATGTGCCCATATATGGTCTCTCTGGTGTAGTAGCTTTGTGTAAGCGAGGTGGAGAGAAGAGAGAGGCTAGGTTGCAGAGGCTTTTTGTGAGGTCCAAAGATGTACTTGATATTTCTTTCCATTCCACAGTGCAATAAAACTCCTTGGTATGCGCTACTGAGCCACTGTTCTTCCCTGTTACACTCCTGCCTGTCAGAACCTACTGGCACAAAAAGATGAGACATTGTCAAGAAGGACAGGGTGTTAGACTAGTTAGTATATGGAGAATGTCATTCTTTGTTTATTAGAGAGCTGTGGCATGTTGTTATTTTTATTATTTTTGTTTTTTTGATGCAAAACACATCTACATGACTGGCGATGTCACTAAATTCATTCAGTAACTTATTAACTCACTCACTCACTCACTCACTCACTCACTCACTCACTCACTCACTCATGCACTCATTCACTCATGGTTAGCCACTTTGCCCCTAGTGGCAGCTCACAGGAAATGCACTTCATATCTATGACACAACGGCCATGTCTGAAATCCCTCAGTACCTACACAATCAGACAGAAGCTACTAACCCTACCACCCTCACTCTATGCTTATACAACCTATTTTACAACAAACATTTTTTTACGATCACATTGCATGTCATTAGTGTCAACTGTCGCAATATGCAGCATCTAACTTGGTTTGGCGTTACATCATTTGTGATGAACAGACAAAAGTAAACGGTTAATCTACATACACTTGAAAGTACACTTGTCCGCATGGGGGTTTAAATTGGCCATTTCCAGGACTGTTTTGGTTGTAGAGTACATCAGTGAAGTCACGCCTTCATAATTCTTGGGAGTAAAGTATAAATCCACTCCTGAAGCATACTCAGTAAACCCCCGGAAGACAGTAGATATCCGGCAATCTTAAGATTACTGAATGGGTACCCAAAAAAATGCCTAATCAACCATCAAGAAGTTACGAATGCTGAACCTCCATACTGGAAAGACTGTACTGCAGGGGTTTTCAGATAGGCATATGGTTCCTTGTTTTGCTTACTACATAATAGGCTACTCATATTCACAAATCCATCCGCTCATAAAACTGATTTCTTAGCGAACTTGTGCTCATCTTGAAATATAATTTTGAACACCT
>OMKL01123868.1:7164-19630 GCA_900302295.1 Parasudis fraserbrunneri
TTTCCAGAGTTTCACTGCCTCCCCGTGAAGAGAGAGCGAGTGGACACCACGTTGGAGCTTGATGTATGCCACTACCGATTTGCTGTCTGTTCTGATAAGGACATCAGAATCAGAATCAGAATCAGAATTGACTTCATTGCCAGGTATGTACATACAAGGAGTTTGACTCCAGTTTAGCAGCTCCATCTCCATGTACTTACACAAAAGTAATGACTATATGGTATAGGTATATACACACTGTTCCTGTGAACTGTGAACAGGATACAAATAGTGCAAAGAGGTAAAGAGTGCAGGGAATTAAGAGATAATGTTAGATGGTAGCAAAAAAAGAAAATAATGTTACTTTATGTACATATGGTCAGTAGTTATGAGCTGTAAGTACAGCCTGTTCAGATATACAATAGTGAGTGACATGTATTGACAATTTTGTATTCTAGGCTAAAATAAATATATATATATATATAAGTGTGACAGCGAGGGGGAAGAAACAGTTTCTGTGCCTGGTGGTTTTGGTGTACAGTGATCTGTAGCGCCTACCAGAGGGGGGAAGTTGGAACAGATTATGTCCTGGGTGTGAGGGGTCTGTAGTGATTTTCCCTGCCATTCCTGGATGGTCTGCAAGGATAATCTTTTCTGCAGATCTGACTGTCCATTGTAGTCTGTTCCTGTCCTGTTTGGTGGCCAATCCAAACCAGAAAGTGATGGATGTGCAGAGAACAGACTCAATGACTGCAGTGTAAAACTGGATCAGCAGCTCCTGAGGCAGGTTGGCTCCTGAGCTGGTGCAGAAAGTACAATCCTCTGCTGGGCCTTTTTGATGATTGTGTTGATGTTGGACTCCCACCTCAGGTCCTGGGAGATTGTAGATCCCAGAAACTTGAAGGATTCCACAGCCAACACAGTGCTGTTGAGTATGGTGAGGGGGGCAGTGATGGGGGGGCTCCTCCTGAAGTCCACTGACATCTCCACAGTTTTGAGCATGTTCAGCTCCAGGTTGTTGTGACCACACCACAGGGCCAATTGTTTGACCTCCCATCTATATGCAGACTCCTCTCCATCTCGGATGAGGCTGATGACTGTTGTGTTGTCTACAAATTTCAGGAGTTGGACAGACGGGTCTCCTGAGGTGCAGTCATTGGTGTAGAGCGAGAAGAGCAGAGTGGAGAGCACACATCCCAAACAGTGCTGACTGTTTGGGTGCCAGATGTGATTTTTCCCACCCTCACCTGCTGCTTCCTGTCTGTCAGGAAGTTTGTGATCCACTGGCAGGTGGAGGTGGGCACAGTGAACTGGGTGAGTTTGTTGTGGAGGACTTCTGGGATAACAGTATTGAACACTGAGTTGAAGTCCACAAACAGGATCATTGCGTACGTCCCTGGAGAGTCGAGGTGTTGCAGGATATAGTGCAGTCCCATGTTGACTGCATCATCTACTAGTATGCAAACTGTAGGGGGTCTACCAGGGGGCTGATCATGAGGGAGGGGGGAGTTGATAGCAGGGGGTGTAGTACACACCACACCACAGGCTTTGCAGATTTTAGAGTCTGCCTGTAGGTTGGGAGAGGATGAACCAGACAGTGGTCAGAGAGTCCCAAATACTGTGTAATACTGTGTAGCAGTGGTCCAGAGTATGTTTATCCCTGGTAGGACACAGGACATAGGCTTAATATGCTGTCTATAATTTGACAGTTTGTGGCTAAGGTTTGCTCTGTAAAAATCCCCATGGATAATGAGAAGGAGGTCTAGATGTTTCCGCTCTATGCTGGTTATCTGGTCAGCCAGAGTTTGTAGGGCCTCACTAACACAGGTCTGAGGGAGGATGTAAATACCAACCAGGATAAAGGAGGAATACTCCCGCGGTGAATAATATGGTTTACAGTTTATGAGCAATGTCTCCAAGTTCTGACTGCAGTATTTACTTAGTACTGTGACATCTGTACACCAACCTTCGTTCATGTAGAATCAGATCCCACCGCCTTTTGTTTCCCCTGATAGTTCCTTAACGTGGTCCACTCGGTGTAGATGGAAGCCCGGTAGATGTAATCCACTGTCGGGATGGATTCACTGAGCCAGGTTTCAGCTAAGCAGAGAGCAGCAGAGTGTGCAAAGTCACCCATTTTGTTGGACAAGGAGCGAAGGTTCGCCAGGTGTATCGTTGGGGCCGCAGTTTGAAGTTCCCGCTGTCGGAGTCTCACTAGCGTACTGGCATACTTCCCCCATCTGCGACTCTTCCATTCTCCACAGAGAGCTGCTGCTCCGCCGACTAATATCTTAAAAAAAACTTTCTGGGTTTGTGAAAACTGGTGTGAAAACTATCTGGAATGAACGGCCTGATGTTGAGCAGTTCATCTCTATTGAAAGTAATCGGATTTGAGTACGCGAACACAAAGAGAATAGACAAAAACAAGAATAGTACTGGAGAGCGCTGTACCGAGGCTGCCACCCACGGCGCCATCTATTGGTGCTACTAATGCTGAGTAAACTTACAGTTGTCATGCAGATGTGCTGTATTTTTGTAGATAACATTATACACTACCAAGTATTGTGTTGTGATGATGAAGAGCAGTGTTACTGTAAATCATGGATGATCGCTGTATGTGTATGTTGTGCGGGTACACAGTAACATTAGATGGATTCGTTTTGTAATGAGTGCATGTTGAGAGAGAGAGAGAGAGAGAGACAACTGTAGTGGCCAATTGCACACCGCTACATCAGCTGGAGAGGGAGAGAGATAATGGAGAAATGTCTTGCTGCTGCATTTCCTGAGTTTTGATTTGCTCTCTTGTATACATAACAAAGCAATAATAGATGTTTGAATTGTATGAACCTATGTGTTTCGTAAGGAATAATCAAACATCATTTTAGTTGGTAGATGACTTACTGATAAGGAGACCTGGGTATTAGTTGATAGATGACTTACTGATAAGGAGACCTGGGTATTTATTGGTAGATGACATACTGATAAGTAGAACTGGGTATTAGTTGGTAGATGACTTAACTGATAAGTAGAACTGGGTATTAGTTGGTAGATGACTTAACTGATAAGTAGAACTGGGTATTAGTTGGTAGATGACTTACTGATAAGTAGAACTGGGTATTAGTTGGTAGATGACTTACTGATCCGTAGAACAGGGTATTAGTTGGTAGATGACTTACTGATAAGTAGAACTGGTTATTAGTTGGTAGATGAATTACTGATAACTGGGTAGAAGTTGGTAGAAGTCTTAAGCCAAATTTATGCTCTTGTGCCTGTGCTTGTGTCCATTCTGTGCACCACCACACGTGCCCCCAAGTCATTAATAGTAGTGTGCCAGTCACGCAGACAATAACCTTGTTTCTAGGGAACAAGGACACTGCTAGCTTGCTGATTTCATAATTAGCCTTCGAAGTCCGTCAATTTTGAATGAATGATTTTGAATGAAAAATGCCGGGCCCTGTGCTCTATTTTACAAATATTGTTGTTACCGGGATAATGAGCTGGCTAAGCAGTTGCAGATGCACAACAATCTTTTTTGAATAATTAAGAATGACGTTCCTCCTCTTATAATCTCTCAAGGGTGGATGATAAAGTGTTTGGTTAATTTGCCTCACCAGTCTCCTCTAAAACGGATTCATCTTTCAGAGCATCAGAAACAGATGCTAGCTACTGTAGGTTTTGTGATTTCCAGGAAACCCTGCTTCATTGCATAATCATTACTTCTGCTGTGTCTGTGGTACCTGGCACGTAGTTAAATTTTTTCAGGAGGTCCGCGGAGCATCTGTGAGCCCTCTCATAGTTTATGCAGAAGTATAAATTTGCCTTTACTAATAAGGAGAACTGGATATAAGTTGGTAGAAGTTTTACTGATAAGGGGACTAGATATAGGTTGGTAGATGACTTAGGCTGATAAAGAGAACTGATTATGGGGGTGCAGTGGTTAGCACTGTTGCCTCATAGCAAGAAGGTCCTGAGTTTGAACCCGACAGAGGGCCTTTCTGTGTGAAGTTTGCATGTTCTCCCTGTGTTTGCATGGGTTTCCTCTGGGTACTCCGCTTTGCTGCCACATCAAAATACACGCATGCTAGGTACTGTATGCCATTGCCCCTGACCAAGGTTTTTCGTCAATTGTCAACTTTTATTATTTTACAACTGGAGGTCAACCTTGCCTGTGAAAGAAACCATTCTGGGCAGATATATAATTGAGGCTGTGTCTTAACTAGCACTCCTTTCTTTCCCTCCCTCCCTCAGTACCACTTACTAAGAGGTAACGTGGAGGAGATGAGAGACGGAAGGGAGGTGAGGAAAAAAGAGAGAGGAGGGGAGGGGACATTTTTTAATAGTTTCTGTACATCAGCATCATAGATGAGATGTCAATTGATGATGACCTCATGCAAATAGGAGGTCAATATACTAAAATATAAGCTGTCATCAACTTTCAAGATATTCATCTTTAAGGTTTATATTCTTCATTCATATATATAGCCTACCACTCTAAGATGGCTTTCACAACTACATGGTTTGGTGTGGACTTCAAGAACTTTTTGGCACGTTCTGATTTTTGACAAGTGGGAACATGTCATGTGGACTCTGGTGCTCACCAAACAATTCCAAAACTTTCCCAAAAATCAGGGGTCAGTACAGACTATCTGTGGTGTGGAAGCAATTTCAATAAAGTCTGACTTGAAGAGAGGAAATCAGTCAGTCAATCAATCAGTCAGTAATTAATCAGTCATCCCCCCTGGATTTCATGATTATTTTTTAACTGTGATGACAATTATTAGTATTATACATCAAAAATAGATAATTTAAAAAGTCATGCAACACATGAACGATTATCCTACCACATTATTCTGTCACGAAGCATGTTGTCATCACACAGATGATAAAACTTTAACAGTAGTAGTGGCGCATGACTGAGGACTTTCTGGATTTGACCCTGACTCTTCTCACTGGAGTGGAGTAGAGTCAAGCATATTGCATATTGTCCTACTTGGTTACAGAGCTGAGAGCTGTGTGGAGTCAAGAAGTAAACTCTTTTGGGATTGACTCTCCATCCCTATTCATTCGCCTGGCCCTGGAGACAGCAGCGTCACATCTCTATTGGTTTGTTCTGACTGCACGCATTCAGAACAAACGTGTACTCGTGTCCTCCATATCTCTGAGTGGAGCACCAAAGAAGAATGTCAAAGACACTATAAATTGCCACAGTGATCTATCTTGCCTGTGTTGTTGCTCTGATGATAGATTTTTTGTAACTCCTATAAAAACTATTAGTATATGTGTATACGTGAGAGGTGTAACGATTTAGATTTTATAGTGTTTAGTTATAGTGTTATAGTTTTAGAGTGTTAATTTTCAATTATCGAAACTAGACACATGATAGATGATTTCTGGGTCATGTTATGTTTGGCCAACCACTACTTTTAGTGAGTAAGTGTGTGCGCTCCAACTTTAGCGGCTTAGAATTCTACAGGCTAGAGTGCATAACATTAGCTAATACCTCAGTTACCTTTTCGAGACACAAATACTGCTTGAAGATACTCTTGCCTCCGTCAAGTCAGCAGTATATGAAAGCATTTTGGTTTCCTCTTGACCTATGAAAATGATGTCAAACAACGCTCATATCGTTGATAGAAGAACAACAGGTTGCCATTTATGAAAGTGTGTCTATCATATCCCCCCACCACAGTCAATACTAGTTACTAACATGACTGCATTTCAACACAAACGTGTTGCCCCCGCTGTACAATAATCTGAAAGCTAATGTTACCGAGGGCTTGAGCGATGCAGAATTAATTGCCCTGACAAGGATGGGTGGACTTCCACAGAGCTACGTGACCATCACAGCACACTAATGAAGACTGCGAAATAACAAACTTCCCCCATATATGCTGCTCACACAAGTGATTTTTTTTGTCTTGCATTGCAGACACTTTTACGGTTTGTAAACAAGTCTGATGTTTTGGCTCTAGAAGTCTACAGGGACAGTCTGAATAAAACCACCGTCTGAGGACCTGTCTGTGCATTCGGTTACCTTTGCCAAGTCAAATGTTTTCATTGAGAATGTCTCTGGTGTTTTTGTTCTGTGGAAAGACAGCAGAGTGCAATAGCCTAACCAGGTTTGCAAAGGCGTTAAACACCAAAGACCCTGACCCAGCTCTAATGCTCACTGCAGCAGAGAATGAGAGCCATGGAGACAAGACTAAATGACATGCCTATTTCATGTTTTGAGAGCAAATTCTATGATTTCAACTCAAAAGATATTCGTGCATTTTGAATGCGGCAGCAGAATTTTGCCTACAAGATGACGCAGACCCAAAAAAAAGGTCTATTAAATCTTTGGAAGACTTCAGCGCAACACTGAAGCGCTATGTGAATGCTGGGGCCGCAGGGTATTTTACGCAATGGTCGTACCCCCATCACCCATTGGGTGACTCAAACTTGGAGAGGACGGCGAAGCTGCAGAGGATGATTTTAAGCTGCTCCTACCTTATTGGGACAGTTGGTGGGCCACAATCTATTTCAGGGTCACAGAGGACAGGAGGGGGTAGAGGAAGAAAGGAATAGGCTTATACTGAGAAACATTCACAGCTTTCTCACACTAACTGACAGGCTTTCATTGTATGATAGTTCTGAATAAGGCCCTCTTGTGAGTTTAAATTGTGTTACTGAACAAAAGCAAAATCAGTGATAATGAAAATGGCTTGCCCTTCACATAAGTTTACTACTGTGTATAAATGTTCTATTCCAATCAAGGACATTGACAAAGCCAGACAAAGAACACATTTTACCAGACAAAGAACACCTTTTTATTTCACAGCACAGATTTGGGGGGGTAATTGCCTGGGAGGGATACACGCCAGGCACATTGGAACTAAGTCACTCACTGTTTTCAGAGGGGGTGCTGTAAAGTATTTCTATGTGGGTGGGCGTTGTCACCAGGGACAACAGCACATACGCACAATCTTGTAATATTAGTCACTGAGCAGCTTCATTGGACTGAACCGGGAGTGGAGTGAGCTTCTTTTTTCATGGCGTAGGCACAAAGAATAGCGTCGGTCTGTCTGTATGTCTGTATGTCTGTCCCCAATCACAGTTGATGATTTCACTACATCACACGCTGAAATGCAGACCAATTAGAGCTGATGATTTCATTGACGTCACATGCTGAAACAGCTAGCCGAGCCAGTCAGCAAGCTAGCTAGCTCTGAGCATCAAGCCATGACAAGAATTCATTCCATTCATGGAAATAAATGGGATAAAAATGTGACAATCATATATGCCAGAAACCAAGCTACAATCACCAGCAACACACAGGAACGTTGCCATATCTTCTTTGAGAACAGAAGTAGCCTAGATACACTTGAGCAATGCACTAATCATGCTTAGCATTGCTAACGTCAGTGAATGTTTGCTACTCAATATTTAGGCTACATGTTGTCCTTTCACAAACCATACAATGCAGGAATTCATCACCCTGACATTCAGATGTAATCATGACAGCTAACTGAAATATTGACCAATAACTGAAAGCATTTACTGATGTTAGCTATGCTAATTATGAATCCATTTATCCATTTATCCATGAGGAAGACAAACATGTCTGTGACACTGATTTTCAGTGGAATTCAAGCAGCTACTATTTTCCAGCAAACTACTGATGGCTAACATAAGCTCATTGTCACACAGAACAAATTTGTTACTTTGAGTAATTTTGGTGCTGTCTTAACATCAATGATAATATACAACCTGAGCCATTATAATGATACGGGCAGAAGCTGTCATAACAGAACGCTGAGTAGGCTACAGTATGGGAGAAACTATCCATTCATACCCTTCCAGTCCAGCTAGCAGGAGACAGGTCAGTGGTGAATGGCCCACACTTAAGAAAGTGGCTTGTGCTGGCCAGAGAGGTGATCCCACGAGGACTGTGTCAGAGAAGGTGGAGGGATATAGTAATGAGCAGAGGGAGGGAGGGAGGAGGCAGAGATGGTTAACCCAGGGGAAGATTAAGCATAATGCAGAATGGCACTCAACAGGCTGCCTGGCAGAAACCCTTTGCCATCACCGTCAACACGGCCGAGGGTCCCTATTGGGAAAGGTCCATGGGTACATCTTCATTAGAGTGACATAATCAGGGCCAGCACAGTGTGAGGTGAGCTGCCACATGTCTCATTGAAGAGTAATCTCCATGTGCCTCCCCCTAGCATCCAACCATCCCGCCACTCTTCCTCTCCTATACAAACAGCACAATGGCTGTTCAAGTATCTCACTGGCCTATCTCTGGATCTGTCATGTGTATGCCATTATGTAGCATGAGAGACAGATTCACATTATTACATACCCATAGGGCCAAATCCCTGGCCTTCTGCAATTCACTACACACAATAAAAACATTCATGTGGCCTATGGAGCAAATTCACAGACACTTCAAAGGTTTTTATGTATTCTCTCTCTCTCTCTCTCTCTCTCTCTCTCTCTCTCTCTCTCTCTCTCTCTCTCTCTGTCTCTCTCTCTTTCTATCCTCTCTCTTAAATCCTCTATTCCTCAGTTTACAATTCCCCATTATTTTGCATTGTAAGGTAATTTGAAATGAAGGAAATTGAACATGTAAAACAACATCTATTCATGATATAGGAAAAAAGAAAGAAAGTGCAAAAAATGCTTTCATCAAATAAAAACCATGGGATAACTCATATCAAGTCCATTACTTTTATCTCTCTCAAGTTCTAGATAGAATGGTGAAGAGAACTCTGGGCTAGTCGAGCTTGAAAGCTTCTCTAAAGCAATCTTGATTATCTTAAGTGAAGCCTAAGTGTTAACTGTGCTAAGGATGTGCTAGTTTGAGAATGCAGACTCTGGTGTGCATTACAAAATCCTCAAACAGAATCCGTCAAGATAACGGCAGCCGGGTAATGAATGAGCACTTGCTGAGATCTTTAGTTCATTCAGCCCTCCGTCTCATTGGCCAGGCTTCGATTAGATATGAGGATTCCCCAGGTGGGTATCAACCCCTGTTCCATTTGAACAGGAGGTAAAACGAGAAGTCGACAGTGTTTAGTCAAATAAAAGGCAGAGATTAAAGAAACTTTGGCAGCAAAGTGCGAGTAATTGATTTATAATTTATCAGCACTTGTGCTGAGCAGTGGCCACAGGAGAGATGGAGGGGGGCCGATTCCTGTTACAACCTCTCTGCTTTCCTCATGAGCAAATTTACTGTAATGTGGGAAGCCTTATTCTCACAGGGCTTGTTTGAAATTACGGCTCTCAATAGATATTGCAAAAGTCAGATGTAGAGATTCCATATAAACAAAACAAAACTCTCAAATTCTGGCCTGATTAAATGAAATTGTCACAGCTTTCAAAGTGATCTATGATACTCAGGCGAATGCGTAAAGTCCCATAAATCTCTCTTTTTTTTCCTGTCTTGAAAGGTCAGCATTTGCTAAGATGAGCCTAGAGACAGTGTTTTATTCTGAGAGGATAAAAGTGAGGAAACAGAAGCCATTCTAAAGACAGCTCCTGTCTAGGCAATAAACTGTTGCTTGCTCAACAATCAACAGTGTTACTCCCATATTATGGGAGTAAAGAAATATTATGTATGGTCTCAGCTGCTGTATTCGTTACTTTCACAGAGCAGTACAGACCAGAGAATGACACTTCCTGTGTGGCTCAATGCTTGACACTGACCATTGTGCAAAACTGCCGGTCAGGGGTTTGATTTCCACTGGGGCCACCCATACTGAAAAATGTATGCAGTCATTCCACTTTAAAGTGCTTTGAGAAGTACAGTACTTGTATTATAAAAGCACTGTAGAAATGCACCCATTCATTCACTTCCAAAAATGTGTCTTTTTCTTGTATAGCATATTGTTGTGTTTAAAAGACTAAAGGATTTGTTCAGGCCATGCGCTTGCAGCTGCTTCCTCAATTACATCAATCCAAGTGATTATCTGTGACTCTTTTGAAAACCTTATTTATTTAGAATGGTCACGTCCCATCCTATGGATGGTAACATTGTCTAGTACTGACCTATTATCTTTAATATAATAATAGCGCACATCATTTTGTTTTCTATCGTCTACAAACAGAAATATAGCCAATATAAACCCTAGCATGAGGACACAATGAGACTTCTTTCTCCAGCTACTTAATTGTTGGCAGCATTTATGCAGTATAATACACCAACTGGGATAGTAATAACTGCAGAGTGGCCAGCTGTGAACTATTAACACATTATGGTAGCAACCAGACGATAGAGAAATCACATTCCCAACCAGAAGCCAGAGCTGCATCCCCTACAGCTGGCCAAAGTGATTACTTGTTTTCTAACGATTGGAATCAGATAGCGTGTGCTTGTTCTCCCCACCCAGCAATAATAATAAAAAAAAGAATAAAAAAAAGAATATGACTATTGGCAGTGATCTATCCTATAAAGTATGGTAAAAAATGAATGGAATGAAATCCACAGAGTTTATTGACTGCTGGCATTGGTAATTTAAAGAAGCTTACTCACCCTGTACCAAACGATCTCTCGAAGCCTTCCATCAGTTTTGAAGTTACACTTCAAGGTAACAGTCTCTCCCACAACAACAGGAGGCAGGGGCTCTATGGTAACTGTCAAATATCCTGAAACAAAGTTTGAAGAGAAGTTTTATTATTGTGATAAACCATCCCATATTATTCTTCATGTTAACTACAGTAGACACATGTTTGGTGTGTCAATTTTCACCCACTGAAATAAATTAGAAAGGTGACCAGTAAATATGAAACATTTGAGTATTTCCAGTATATATATGCATCCCACTAATATTGACAAGCAGTAATAGTTACCTTGAATCAGTGCACAGCATTATTCATACAAAGTTTTCTCAAATTCCTCATACAGCAAAATATGCCAGAGGACAGATACATGGAAGCAAAGCAATTAACATATTGTAAGAACATGGTTCTCACACCCCCCCCACCCCCCAACATATACTGTATGTATTGTAGAATTGGTTATTTAATTGGTATCTGAACAAAAATTGTGTATTGGCCATTATTATATCCCCAGACTACAGTGTCGGGATGTTATGGATTTTCCCCGACCACCACAGAGTTTTCGTGTTAGCACAATAACTCGAATAGCTTTCATTCAAATGTGCACATTTATGACCCTTAGAGGATGAACCCTATTCACTTTGGTGACCCCATAACCTTTCCTCTAGCAATACCATCAAGCCAAATGTTCAATTTTCACATTACTGTATCTCTAACAGCTTTCATCTGAATCTTTTCAATTTGTGGTGCACATCCATGACCCCAAGAGGAAGAATCCAAAAAGCAGCACTGTCATTTGAATTAAATAAAAACTTTGACTATTCCAATGAGGATTGTCAAAAGAAATTCCCAAAAACTCAGAAAAACTAGAAGAAATATTGTGATGAATGTAATTTAATGGGTTAAGAGTAAGTCTTAAAAAGACTTGGGGAAATGGGGGAGATGGGGACAGGGAAATATTGCTGTCAAGTTAATCCTATGACCTAGGATAGCCTAATCAATATTTGTTATTTCAAGTTCTTTAAAATGTATTCATACATGGTTTGTGCAGCACATTAATAATATGCACATGATGTGAACAATGAACAATGAACAATGAGAATTCATAACAGCTTCATTAGATAGAAAAATTACAGTTTTCAATTAAAACATTTTTTATAACCTGGTCATCCACATTTGTAACACGTATGATTGACTTTCATGTAGGTGTGTGCCAGTCATAAAGATGGGATTGTGGGAGACTGTGATTAAACTGGAGTTGAACAGTGTGTTGAGCGGAGATGTGAGGGGGTTGGGGTGGAGGCGGGGTGAAGAGGTAAAACCATTTGGCTATTCCAAACTAAAGATACACCACCTAGATTATACATACACCAATAATTAGTCATCTTAGAACTGTAACTGAGGGCTCTATTTTCCTGCTGGCACAATTTAATCAGGTGCAAGGCAAATTCTTTCTACCTGAGCTTGTTTTGTAATTCCATGGCTCAAAATGAAAGAGATTGCATCAAGATGGGTGGGGTGGCGCAGCTAGGGGTGTCAGGAAAAATAAAATTTTGGTACCTATTTTGGCATAAAATTAAGTCTGTGCCTCCGCCTGCTCAGACCACGCTGGTGGTTATTTATTTTACTTTTGCAGCCTAGGCAAAGGCGCACAGCAACATATTGCACAGGAATACACTGTCTGCCCATATTCCCACAAAACAGTTTGGTGGATGTTACAGTAGGCTATGCATTTCACCCCACTTTGAAGTAAATCCTTTAACCAATCACTAACTAAATACAACCTTTTTAATCAGTTAATCACAAAAAGCTTTTTAAGCCCATAGACTATAATAGCCTATAAAGCTATAAAGCCTATAAGGTCACAGTGTCTTCTCAATCAATATTAGGGAGAATCACAAACACTCCTAACAGAGAGGCATGCGCATAGAAAGATGTTTGCTCA
>OMKL01123875.1:0-10022 GCA_900302295.1 Parasudis fraserbrunneri
TCGTGGATTGTTAAATGTTAGTATGTATTTGCACTATCTTTACTATATTACTGAATGGTCAGTGAGCTACAGCCTATGTCCAGTAGCAACTCTGTCCTCTGGACTTGGTAACAATGCTCCTGTCATGGTGATATAGGGACACTGTCCTCTAGACTTGGTAACAATGTCCCTGTCATGGTGATATAGGGACACTGTCCTCTAGACTTGGTAACAATGCTCCTGTCATGGTGATATAGGGACACTGTCCTCTAGACATGGTAACAATGTCCCTGTCATGGTGATATAGGGACACTGTACAGTTGTGAGTGCCGTACTTTGGTTGAGATGTTAAACTGAAGTCCCGACTGATTTTGGTTGTTAAAGAACCCAGGGCACCCATCGCAAAGAGTAGGGAGTTCCCTGATGTTCCTGGACAAATTCCCAATCATGTCTCTGACATCAGGGCCACCTAATCATCCCTCCCCCTTAATTGACTGATATCAATGGTAACCTCCTTCCCCCTGCAACTACTCCCCCAGGTAAATAAGAATGTGTTCTTAGTCAACTTGTCTGGTTAAATAAAAGTTCTAACTAAGTAACTAAGTAACTATTACCTATATATACCCTTCTGTCATGTGAGTCATTTGCCTGATGAAGACCCTATTGGGTTGAAACGTTGTTTAGTCAGTAAAAAATTGAGAGCTGTAATCCAATGTGTAGATATCCATTTCCTTCAATCTTCACATGTTCTTTTATCCTGCACCTGGCCTAAACACAGGTTGGATGTGCACGCAGCTGCTCTGCTGTTGCTTTGCTGGAAATGTTAACATATTTCTGTCGATTACAGCTTGGCTTTATATTGCCAACTTAAAGTTTATTCACAAACTTTACATTCTAGTTAAAATCTGAATTATACAACTGACAAAATAGCTTTCTATTCAAGCCAATAAATTGTCGAATGCAAATATTCATCATGTGGGTACGTTTGTAAAAGCAGCTTGAAATAATAGGCTTGATTACAGGCAATTATTGTAATGAGTGTAAGGACTGTTTTATTACTTGGTGATACGCTTTCCATTTACGGCATCTCAAGACACTATTAAGGCACAATGGAAAAGACCATGTTGTTTTAGGAGGAGCATATCCGATGACAAAGCAGAGAAGAGCCACCCATAAAAAAGAAAGCCTCACCAAAACTGACTAAAACAATCTGGCGTTTCTATGGCAACTTTACCATTGCCTTCAGATGTGGAATGCTGGTGGGAGGTGGAACATTTCTGAGGGTGTTACACATGGTTGATCTCCTATGGTTCATGCCCACAGGACACTGTCAACTTCCAGAGAATCTTACGTTCTGTGAGATTCTTCCCTTAATATCGTAACTGTTTGAGAATGAAAAATAAATATCGTCTGATCTGAATGGCACAACTGCTGAGAATGCAGCTTTGAATGAATGGCATTGCCAAAGGAAAAGGTGATTAGCGTTAAGAGTTGACACAACACAAAAGTTATTTCATTGGTCTGCAGTGTGAACGACTCTTTACTACAGGCTGATTACTGCAAAACTTAAGAATCATAGAATCATAAGAATCGTAGAATCATAGCAAAATCCTGAAACCCTCCTACTAAGAATTGAGATGAAGAAGCAAGAATTGTTTTTGGACAGCCCATACATTTGTAGTTGGTAAGTCAATCCAAATGAGAGTGAATGTGATACATCACCGAAAGTCATCTCTATTGTCTTTAATTATGAATGTAAACAACACTCCAACTTACCATATTTAGATAATTAGGTTTGAAAACATCAAGTTAAGTTGTACTTTATTGTCCCCACGGGGAAATGTGTCCTCTGCATTTGACCCATCCTAACCAGAGCAACCACAGGCGCCTGGGGACCAAGTCCAGTTGTAATGCCAGTACCTGGATGAAGTGCAATAGCAGGAGTGTACCTAGCATGCATGTCTTTTGGTGTGGGTGGAAACCAGAGGAAACCCACGCAAACACAGAGAGAACAAGACAAATTCCATAAAGAAAGGCTTTCCATCAGGTTTGAACCCAGGGAGGAGCCGGTGTTAATCACTGCACCACCATGCCACCATGTTCATCTGAAAATGTAAAATGTGGTCCATCATCTCGAGGGTTCAGTTGTTAGACTTCTCTGAGGCCAGTGGCCTTTGAGACATATGGCTCTTCACCCAGACATACTTCCAAGGTTGCATTTGGCATCCGTTTCTGTTTGCCTCACACTGACATTCATCTCAAGGAGCATGTGATTGCTTTCTCTAAAACCATGGAGAGGCAAACACAAATATCTCAAACACAGAGAGGAGAGAGGAGGGGGAGCAGAGGGAAGGATCTTGGAGGTCTGAACCAGATGTGCTGACAGCCCAGCCAGCTGCTGTTTTGGTATCACCTCAACACTGTGTCAGACCAAATTAAACACTATTTTCAATCTTTGTCTTACAAATATGTGTTTATATGAATACAAGCAGGGGCAAATGTTATCAGTGAGGGAGATCTCACTTCTTGGGATATATTTGAGGACAGTAGCCAACAAGGGACCAAACAAATGAAATGGTTAGGGATCATAGCCCATTGCATAATTCACCAAAATAAGGATAATCATTCTAAATAATGGAACCTATTCAGTTCCAGTCATCATATTGGGTCATTTACTGTTAGACTAACAATTCCACAAATAACACAGCCTGCAGCTTGTCACACCAAGGGAAATAAAGGCCAGAGTGAGAACCGGGGCTTGATTTGAATCCACTTCAAAGGGAGCCCTCTCTAAAATAACCATGATCTGTGTTTCCGTCCTCACTGGCTATCATTGTCCTCTAAATCAATATTATAGCTGGAAAAATACAGACCCGTTTTCCCCAATCAGACAGTAGACCCGTGGCTGACTCTGGTGTGTCATTCAGTACAACACAGTAAAGCACAGTGCCATAAAGAGATGGGGAAATAGGAAATGGTGGGAATAAATGTCATAGCTCCAAATATCCACAGCTCCAATAATTGTGCTGTATAGCAGCATTCAGCTAACATTAAACAGAACATTAGAATAAAAAAAAAAAGAAAGAAAAAAAGAACAAATATTCAAATAAACATCTGTGATTCTCTCAGTACTTACTGTGCTAGAGCTACTCTCTGCATCAGGACAGATTCTGCTGGAGCAGATGCACTTTGTCTTCCAGTCACAGCTCCCGTCAAGTGGGTCACCACCCAAACCCAAACCCCAAAACAGACAGAAGACGTTAGGTCCCAGAACTCCACGCATGATCCAATGTCAGCTCAGGAAGTGGACAGCCATCATTATGTCACTTATAGTTCTGTCATCCATGGAGGAGAAGGCACTAACTTTGTCATCTGATGTTCTCATACATCTGAAAATCATCTGTAGTTAAATTGTCTGGAAGCCATGTACTTCATAGGAGCAGACAGAATTTCTAATGGTTATCTCTTTACTTAGTGAGCGACAATGGCTGATATGCCAGTGGTAATTTGCCTCTCTGCAGGGAGTTTGTAAAATGAAGGGGCCAAAATCAATACGCACAATCAGTCAACAGCTGAGCAAAAGAGGTCAGTGCCTGCAGACATAGAGAAACTGGAGCTGGCATGCCTGTCTAGGCACAGCACATTGAACCTGGCTGTCTGTTATGCAAATTTGGATCAAATCATTAAGTTCTAATACAAAATGTGCCCCAACTTTTATTGCACTTAAACATCTGCATCCCATTGTCTCCACATAATATGTATTAATAGCCAGTATAGCCAGGCTCTGGTTAGGATACTAAATGTCAGATTGATAATAGTCATTGGTGATTGCTGTATTTTGATGCACAATTATCTTTCATTAATTTACCATTTCCTCCTCCGGTCCCAGATAAGGCCACTCAAACAGAGGCTGAAAGCCTCTATACTCCTCAGCAGCCTCTAATCCACATCCATGCTGAAGATGGGAACACCAGTGAATGCTGGTGCTCACCAATTATCAACAGACAGACATCCCAGACTACAGCAGGATTTACACTGGGCTTTCTCAGTGCTCACTAGTAAGGCTTTCAGCCACTCTACACCCCGGGACTGTTTTGTGGTCAGTGGGACTTTGAATGATTCATGATGATGTTTGACTTGTTCATTTATGAATATAGCTCAGTGTGTGCAACTCAAGCTGTCAGAAATGGTGTACAAATAATATATGTTTCAGCAAATCTTGCTTTCCTTATACCTTTAATTTGGTTGGATATGGGTGAAGTACTGTATGTGAGATCACATGTCCAGAGATGGTGTAGTGGTTAAGACAACCACATGTACCTTTGCTGACCTGGGATCCAATCCCACCAGAACTTTCTTTCCTGTGTCTGCCCTACTGTCTTCCACTCAGCCTTCCCAAAGAAAATACTAAAGGGAGTGGAATTCCTATTTTCCTTCAAATAAAATAAAAACTGCATGTGAAGTCATCAGAAGAGTGCTTTGTTTGCAGGTTTTGATGTCAAACAGTGGTAATGATAACAGGCCAGCTCCAACACTGGACTCTAAGCAGCAGCTGGCCACTTATAAGCCTTGACATGCCTTTGGCTGTGCTGCCTGTTGATATGCGGGTCTTGTCTAACCCCCACAGATCCCCCTCCATCCCTGAGACAGAAGCCTGGGTGTGAAACCTGCGGGGAAATCTACTGCCAGATCAGACATAGGATCATAGTCTCCACTCAGAGTTTCCAGCAATTGAAGTCCACTGATACAATGCGAGGCCACCCTCTCTCTAAGATAGGAATCTGGAGAGACAAAATAAGCTCTACTTACTTTGATTAGAGACTGTGCCTGCAAACACAGACTATAACACTTATCTGAGCTTCTCCCCTGTGTCCTCAGAGCTTCAGTATTAGCACAGGCAGATGGTCTCTGGTGCAGTCTATTCAGAATGTACATTGACCATCTGCTTTATTCATTAAGACCCTTTCAGATGTACAATCACACCGGTTTGATAAGAATTTTTACAACTTAACATTCTAATGATGATGTCACAAGAAATCTTAAATATAATTTTGAGGGGGGAAAAAACCTCATGTCTGAAAGGGTGACATTGAGGGTGAGACAATAAATGAGCTGTAATTGTATCCTGAGTAGAAAGTTTTGTTGTCAACATGAATTATTTTTTTTTTATTTTTTTATTTTTTTAACAGATACCACCCACAGTCCTTTTATTTATGAAGATACCACTGAGAGATAACCACCATATGGGAGCTGAACCAACACTAAAACACAGCCCATACCCAGAGGAGAGATGTCCTCTACATCATCACTTGGCCTCCGGGCTAACTTCCAAACCACGTAACATCATGGAGAAAAAAAGATATATCTCTGCTTTCTGAAAGAGAAAGAAATGAAATGCATTTTTATTATGTAAAAATCTGTCATAAATATTCTGTACTCTCTGCCTGGTAAGCAGGTCAGAGGTTGACATGGAGAGTTTCTTTGCTTCTTTGATCTGGCTCCTTATGCAGGTGCCTTGGAGGCAGCCACGGAAAACGAATCATTTGGCTATGTGATTTATGTTTGTCATGAAAGAGAAGCATTGGGAGAGTCTCTGTCTATGCCAGTACTAACACTTATCTAATCTCTAAGCCAAAATGAGGAGTTCTCTTTTTCAGTTAAATTGTTTCATGTTAGCTCTAATTGCATACTCTGTGGTTTTTCATATATTATTGGTGAATGATGAGTAAATCAGGAATATGGAAAAAGTGTCGGAAATGTTAGCTCTGCCTCTTTCATTTGAATGTCGTTTGAGTGTACTGGTGAATGCTTAGAGGCAGTGGCCATTTGCATATCAATCTTAAGCTAAGCTACAGTTTCACTTCCCAAGTTGGTTGCATAAAATTTATTTTCTAACAATCTCATTTTACAGATAAGGGAACATGCTTAAATTACAAAACAAGTAAGACATTCAGTGTAGAAACTTAAATTGCTTTATCCAACTGGGGCACAGAAGTTCAGATTTTATCATGAGTTCCTTCCATAGTGTGAATAGTCATACTAGTCAATGCCCATTGTTTGACTCTGTCGACTGAAAATCCCTGAGGGATTGCTCCTCTGGGAATAAAGATGTGTTTCCTTTTTTCAGTATGGCTTAAAATATTTGGTTTCCACGGAAACCTTTCACAGAGCATCTGTACAGGAATTTGTAGGTCATTGAGGAGGCAGAGGAAGGAGGGATTTTAAACAGCATTCTTGATGGAAACCTGTACAGCTGCCTCTTCTGGATGAGATTAATAAGCGTGAATGAGATATGAATACTGTATATTGGCACTGTTCCAACAGGCCAGTCATGGATGAGGAGGAAAACTTGCAGTAGCAGAATAATTAAGTCTTAAACAAGAGACTTACGTAATTCAGTCTCTCCCCACTCTTGGCTGTTTTCAACTTTTGTCTTTGGTAAATATAATTTCTGTCAAATTCAATTATTCATGTAACAATTCTGTGTAAAATTTTAGTAATTTTCAGAAAATGTAATTTGAACCCTAACCCATGAGTAATATCCTACCAATATAATACAATAAAGTTATATGACAAGTTTTGTATTTTATAACAATGCACTGCCATTCAAAGCAACCAGGCCAGTTCAGACCTGGCCAATAATCAACTCTTTATTTAATACAGACTAAAACTAACACGCAGACCATGGTAATTAATCAGCTTGGCTTCATCTTGTATCAGGAAGCTGTGAGATCATCATGCAGGAATAGTCAGTATGCCCTGTATGCTGACCTCCCCGGATGTAACACATATGGTAGCATGTCTTTTTAAGGCCTTTGTGGAAGAGAACACAAATCACACCATGACTGCTGTATTGTGTTTGAGGTGGAATCAAGTTAAAAATTAATAATAAATAAACAAATGCATATATTGCACAACTGCTTCTAAAAATGTGTTGTTAGGCTGGGGTAGCTCTGGCTTTCCCGGCTGGCTGAGAGTCAAAGGAAATCTTGGTAAGGTCATCCAATCACGTCTTGTCCCACTACCAAGAATCTGCCAAGAATTGCAACCAATGGCCAATCACTGCCTTTGCCTCTACCAAGATTCTACCAGGAACTGACCAATTGAAATCTCAGAGCTTTCCATAGCTGTACAAGGTCCTTCCCGCTTCATTCATAGTCATACATCAGAGATACCTTCAGGAATGATGGGAATTACAAGGTGAGTTAAGAGAGGTTTTTCAGGGCAAAAACATTCAATTATGTGTCGCTATGTTTAAATAAATGCATTCCCCATTTGTCTGAGCATAGCTACCATTGTGAGATCATCATCATCCATATCTGCCCCCAGAGTTGGACAAACCCCTTCCTTGGCTGCTGCCTCTGCTGTTCGACCTGTGCAACCTGTATTGAACTTAGGAATGGTAAATATTTGTTTATGTTTTTACTCCTGTCCTAAGGAGACTGAATGTGATTTCCAAGTACCTGTACCATATCATGATCTTGTGATAAAAGGGTTTTCTCTGTTCATTATACACAAAACACAGTTCAAAACAAACCAAAATATAACATGGCATAGCTGGAGGCAACATTTTTACCCATGCCTTTGGTCTGTAGATAATACTCCCCAACTAAAGAAAAATAATTAAGTTTGAGAACCAAAGCTGCCAAACCACATGAATCTGCTAAGTGGAGACATGTCTCCAGTGCGGTCTTGCATATGGCGCAATGACACCAACTATTATTTTTCACTTGTCTCTTTGACCTAAGTATGTTGGCAGAAATAGAGTAAAGGCAATATGATCTTATGAGGTTATTGAGCTTGACTAGCATTGTCATTAGGTTGTAAAATAGTAGCCTATATCTAATTAGATTATTTCTAATAGCATTTCAGGACTCAGTGGGTCATCGAGGGCTATGGAGAAGTGCAGGACTTGGCTCAGTTCCTGGTCAGCCTGAGGGACTACAGCATTGCCCTGACCTGGGAAGAGTGTGCCCACATTGTTAACTTGTGACAGGCTCTTGGGGACTATGACAAGAAGAGGACTGTGTACTCTCCACATCACTGAGAGTCTCTTAAGCAGGATGGTTCAAGGAAACATCAAAGATGATAGTGGCACCAGGAGTAGAAATCACCAGAGGGTATACTAAAATAATTAAGCATGATGTCTTGTAGGCTATGTCTTTATGTCTGATCTCTATTAACCCTTGACATTTTTAACTCGAGGGCGGAGGTTATGCGATCACTTGCTCGTGTGTGTGTGCGTGTGTGTGTGTGTGTGTGTGTGTATTTGTGTTTCACAAGGTGTATCTTGCAAATTACAGGGGCGATTTGGGTAAAACGTTGCACATAGGCTGGCAGCAGCCAAGGGTCTGAAGTGGTGAATTGTTTTTCTAATTAGGCAACAACAACAATTTTATTTGAATACATTTTCATCGTTGTCCAGTGATATAGATATAGTTACACATTTTGACCACAAGAGGGCACTATCCTACTACACAGGTTTGTGGCACAGCCATAACCATAGACTGTAAAAAACAAATTCATGGACAAAGCGACTGTGATGGCACCCCTTGTTTTGGAGACGGTGATTTGAAGCCAAAAGTTGGCATTTGCGGCCATTGTAAACATATACCAGTGAAACTAACATGACTATGGCAGGACAAAATGAATATAAACCAATTTACCGATTTAGAATTTTGTGATTCGTCAACCAAAGTATGTTGCGCTATTTAGCGGCTCCCCAATCAACTTTGGCCCAGCCCTTGATGTGTAACTTAAGGCTGCACCACCAATTTCACCCTCCGAGACATTTCACTATGGAGGTATTAGTGATCAGTCCACGTCAAGTTGGTAGCTAATATGAGGTAAGCTAAGTCCTTACTTGAGTAATAATTTGTTTGAGTAAGAAAGCTTCTTTCAGATGGAAGGCATGCTGTAACTTTGTTTGAGTTAAGTTTAAGCAAATAAATAAAAATAAATAAAAAGTTGTTTATATTTGTGGTCTATAGAACCGCAACGCTGGAGCGATATTTACATTGCCCGTTTCCAGTAAGCTAGTATGACATATTTGGCATCAATGGATTCATTGCAATCTTAAGATCACTGGATATGCTCTAGCTTAAAAACTGAGCCTGGGACGGCCTTGAAAAGACAGTGATGTTAATGTTGGATGATCCATAGGCTGATCCAATAGGTTTCATTTGGGATGTTTTGGCTTGGTTGTGTGAATGTCATACATGTGCTAGTCTTCCAGGCTGAAAAAACGGGGGGAAGCAATTCGTAGCAGGCATGCAAAAATAGCAGACTAACATCATAGGCCTGGTTGTAGTCATATGTTACAATTACAAAACCCATACGCTCCAAGTGCTGCAAGCCAAGAGTTTAACACAGTCGAGAGCTTCAAAGGCAGAGCGCATTTTGGCTCGCTCATGCAAGGGAAGACAAGAGTGCGAGTGTGCGACACTTTTTCCAAGATGGTGCACGTTACACTTTGTGCTGTGCGTGTAACTGTGCAATGACTCCAGTTCATCGAAATGTGGATGCCTTTTAACCACCTATATCATTACCTCATTGTATACATACATATGAAACTCAGTACTTAAATGTTATGCTCCATTTCACATACATAGCCTGGGTTTTCGTTATATTCACAAACAGCTTGAAATACCAATGAGACGCCGTGAGTGAGCGCCATGAGAGAAGGTTGCACATTCCGTAGCTCCCCGCTAAAACCTAGTAGTTTGCTATTTTGCACTATTTTTGCTTTTTTTTCTCACTATTTCTTGCACATTTGTAACTTTTAGACTAGTATTATGTGTATTATGTACAGTTGTGTCAGAGACACTCTGCTGAGCATTAGAAACTTAATCAGCAACTTGCTATGGCTCTGGTCTATAAGATTCACTACACCTCACTAATACCCAAATACTTAACCAACTACTTCCAAAATGTCAAGGACCTCCATAGTCACAACACTAGGGGGAACTCTGTGATGTACTTGTGATCATGAAGCCTAATTTCCCTACGGGATAATAAAGTATTTCCAATCCAATCCAATCCAA
>OMKL01123887.1:7661-20720 GCA_900302295.1 Parasudis fraserbrunneri
ACATTACCATATTAAAATAGCTTTCACTTCAGCTGTTTAAAAGACTACCACTTCTGCTTTCTCCCACTGACCTGCGGGCTGGTGGCAGTGTTTAACACAGCACTGGACATATCTGTATCAGTGAACGAGTGGACAGGTTCCAGCAGTTCCCTCTCTGATTGGACACGTTCCCGCAGTTCCCTCTCCGATTGGACGGCACACAGTCCCAGGACCATACATGCCTCATGTGGTTTCTACAGATGAGGAGAAGGAATGATGGAGGAACATTTGATGGATGGAGACTTTTTTTTTTTTTTTGCACATGCATAAATGAAAGGGCAATCTGTGGTCCAAATGAAGGGCTATGTAACCTACTCACCAGATGGCCAATTACATATTGCAGGACTTTTGGCAAATATTTCTTCACCTGTGAAATACAGTGTGATTTTCGTCCTGGAGGGAGGCGCATGCACAGAACATTCAGGGTGCTGCATATAGTTTCCTGTAGAAACATAATGTAATGTCTCATTTTGTTTGTTTAGGCAAGGACACTCGTTTCTATTCTTGTAAAAAACAAACAGAAGTGAAAGAGGAAGTAGAGAGGTGTAAGAACACATTTTGTTAATTAAAATTGTTACAGTAGATGAATGGAAACACAAAAATAACTAGACAAAAAGTATTTTGTTATGAAGAAATTACATTTCTATGCTCTGACATTTCAATATTGTTTATCTATTTCAATGTATTTTGCACTTGTATTTTGTACTTGTGCACATTCAAATCAAGTTCAGGTTCTTGGATATCAAATTCACCATCTTGCTACTCCTGCTGAATTTTTAAGAAACATGGCTAATAATAACACCTTTAACAGGTTTACACATTTTCCTTAGTCTTTACTCTGAAACATAAAGCCGTGCAACTTCCTCACCTGGGTGTCTTTATTGGAGATCATGTCTGTGAATAGCTCTATAATCTGTCTGCAGTCTGAGCAGATGTCTGCTGTCTAGTAAGGAAATGTCATGGGTCAGAGAAATGTTTAGGCCTCAAGACACTGCCCCATGTCAACTCATTCATACTAAATAAGAGTGCTGATACAAAATATAGCATTCAGCTGTTCAGAGTTTTCTTAGAATAAAAGTGTTCCCTGAAGAGCATTTCCCCCCTTGAAACTATGAGGCTATGCACATTAGCCTAATTATAAAATATGTGTTTAAAATAGATGAATATGGCTATGATGACAAAGCTTAAGACTTGCATTACAATGCTCTTGAACATAGCCCCATCATAATCAAAAATACAACTGAAAAAGTGGATGTGAAAGAGATGGTGGTTTGGCACATCTGGTGTTTGTGTGTGTGTATGTATGTGTTGGGCATTTGGGCAATATGAATTATGAATGCAGTTTCATAATTTAAGAAAATTGTGGCAAAACACAGAAGAAAAAAGACATCTCACAGAAGACTCTTGTGTGATGTCCCATATGGATGAGGCAGGCTCATTTATGATCCTGGAATCTCCTTTGGAAGAGAGTGAGAGAGAGGAGGAGGGCGGGTGGTTAGCAAAATAAATTCAGTGGTTCAAAAACAAATGTTTCTTGTATGACGAAATTCCTTCACAGTGAAAACCACAACACTGTAAGAATTTAAAATAATCCTCCTACACTATTGTAACGTTAATCAAAATCCCTTAAATAATAATCTGATTTATGGCAGAACAAATAGGGGGAGCGCAAGGGAGCCGGGCACTCCACCGCTTCTTTGCAAGAAACTAGTGTTTTTCAATGAGAAACCAAATTTAGGCACGGTCTATGCTACACTCTATAATCAGTCAGACAGTAGGTGTGCTCCTCCACTTAAAAAAAATAATAAAATAGTACAACACTGCAAATAATCACATTTGGTTGATCAGGTGACAACGAGGTAAACGTTAATAAAGGTAAATATTTATAGCTGTCATCTTACCAGGGTTCAGTGATACAATGAAGATCGCCAGACTAAAGCCAAAAACAACCATCGTGTAAGAGGACACCGCACGATGTGACAGTTATGCGATACACTAAGCTATAGGTATGCTGTACTGTAATGTGTGCCTCAGTCAGGATTACTTTGTTATTATCACGAGTCCTTACCGGAAGCGCAGACTGACTGCCACCCAATCAGAACGAGAGATGGAACATAATACCCTTTTTGATAATACGCAGGCACGGCTGGAAATGCGCGGATACAATCTATGAATACAGTACACCCAAAGATGGTGGATTAAACAAAACATACATCACCCCTAACATCTGATTTAATACATTTTGTAAATTAACTAAGTCTGGAATATGATATTGACATTAGTTCTATGGCCTAGGCTATTTATAGCCTATATAGTCATATTAAATGTCAGGAGATCACCAATTTCCCTCGAGCGGGCAGCATTGTAGCTAGCACTTTCTCTATCCACTGTTTGTAAAAATAATGATTGCAATAGATTGGAGAACGCCCATTAGGCATACACACAAATACAGGCAGTATGGAAGTATCCTAGTAGAGCCATCTGGAAAGCACTCCTAATTTAATTCAGTATTTGGGGTGGAAACAGTTGAAAATGGATGTTGGGCGTCTCTCTTGCTTTAAAAAGAGCAAGAGTGATAATGGCTATGCTGGTCTCCATCTGTCCACAGAGGGGTACCAAGTTGGTTCTCACCTGGGAAATCCTGCCCCACGCCTATAGGTCGGCAACACAGTAGGCTAACAAGTTGAGTAACAATTCAGTGACTCTTGAATAAGGAGTTGAATGGTGTCACATCAATTCTAATCCTAGAGGGGTTTTGAAAATCTATGGTGATTGATAAAAAAAATTACAATTGTTTTTTGTTTCTCTTTCTTGTTTACACTAAATGGCTAGTGTGGTCTTGTACAAATCATTGGCAACTGACTGACTTCAAACCCTGTTGTCTATAAAGTGTAATTTGTCAAATAAATGAATTAAATCAAGCCTTTAATTCTTTCCATATAAGCTATGAGTTATCACCCATTCATAATAGCATTATTCCATTGCACAATAAGTTTACAATTATCTTGAATAATAAGAAACAAATGCTTCTTCAACAAATTTTTTTATTTTCATACCTAGGGTGTAGTGGTCCCCTGACTAGGGGACCACATGAGCCCCAGCTGGCCTGGGATCAAATCCCACCAGAGCCTTCTCTCCTGTGTCTCCTCTACTTTGCCTCCCTCTCAGCATTCCTACTGCCCCAATAGACAAATAATTAGGGGAGTTGAAAGCTCACTCTCCTTTATATATATATAAGAAAAAGAAAAAAGTATGATTTCCTGATAGCCTTTATGAAGAATGACCAGTAGATGGCACTAAACACTTAAAGCACAGTCCTCTCTTGATCATAAAGTGAGGGCTTCTGTTAGCTACCTGGCATGCTTCCTAGACTATATAAATAAGATACAATGTGTTACACAGTTCATAAATGGGATGGATAGTAAATGAAAAGGAGAAGAATGGTACTATCAGATGTGACCTCTGATGTTGTGATCTAAAGCTTAGTGATCAAGTTTAGAAGTTATGTGTATGCCCTCCTCCAAAAGTGAAATCTTTCCATTTCAGACTACAAGGGACAATTTTCAGCCCAACAGGATTAGTTTACTTTTGGTCACTACCATCGCAATTGTCAAGGAACCATGGGTTAGCAAAGTATACTGAACAGCCAAGAAGAACAAGTTTGTGGTCTGGTTAATGTCTTATTTATATATATCAGAGTTAACAGTTAAATCATTTTTGGCTAGAAATCATGAAGTGGGGGACAAAGTAAAAAGAAAGTTGATAATGAGCCTACTGAAATCTTGCATCTACTGTATAAAACAATTTGCTTTATTCACGTCCCCGCCATATTGGTCAAGTCTGATGTAATGTGGGGTAACGTTATGGATGCGTAAGTGCCTGTTCATTTCAGTGTTAAAACTTAGCTATAAAAATGGCACTTGAAGAACTGAAATAGTCAAAACAACAGGCAGAATACACTATCGAAATTACAAGCTCATGATTACCTGACTGATTGTTTATTAACGCCTTCGTTTTCGTGTTTTGAAATAGATGTTTTTTATTCACCGCCGTGTGGGAGGTTCGGAATCTCCCTTGTAGGTGACTGTGCCTCATCAGGAAAACCCTTCTTGTATTGTAGTATAACCTGTTTAGGAAGCACAACATTTGACCTTAAAATGGATGGGATTCCTTTTTAAGAAGTTGCCTGGCATTAAAGAAAAATAAAATCCTGTTGGCAAGGATTTTATTGAACTTTATTATTATTATTATTATTATTATTATTATTATTATTAATAATAATAATAATAATAATAATGTTTATTAAAAAAACATTCTTAAATGTTTTTGGTGTGAGGAGCACTATGGTCAAAGGACAAGGAAGTTGGTGCTAAGATAGTTTGGGGAAACCTCGCCCCTTAATCGAGACAACTGTGTCACTAATTGAGGTCAAAGTTGAAATAATTTTAACTTGGAGTGCAGCGCTTGGTGGCAATTTCGAGTGGTGCACCACACCAAGGGTAGCGCTGCCACCTAGTTGGAGGTAAACAATGGCCATGTCTTTTTTGTGCAGGGCATCCTAAACAGAATCTCAGCTTAGGTCTTTACCATGCTCCCTCCTTGCAGCAAACTTGAAAGGCACCTAGAAGTTGTACAATCCCAACTTACTTCTAGAAAATGCCAAAAGATTTACACTATTAGCACTTTACCATCTCATTTGTCAGCTAACTATTAACTTCTGGGCATATTATAGAGTGGAAGGCATACCATAAGAGTGGATGACACATATCCCCCAGGCAATCAGATTAAATGATCAGAGGCAGGGAAATCAAAAGCAGGACAGGATACACCTCCACGTAAATCGCACCCTGGAAGTTGCCTATTTCAGTTGCCGGCACCTCCACGTTTTGGAGGCGTTTTCTGCCCGGTACATCTCCCTGCGGCTATTTTCAATGGAAAATAAAAAATAAATGACATTAAAAAAACAAAACAGAAAACAATATGCTGGCTGGACCATATATGTTCACTATGAGAAACCAGTCAGGCCGTTTGAATGCATCAGATATTAAGCAACTTCATTAGTCTACTGTCAAACTGCAGGGAGTCCCATTGCTTCAGACAGCAGAGCTAACGTTAGTTAGCTTGTTACTTCGTTCGTACGATGACATTAAGCTAGCAGCATCCAACCATCGGGCAAAAGTGATTTTAATGACATTCTAGAAACAACTGACTGTACTAAAGTGGAGTAATGTGACTCCATATTGACGATTTTGACATAAAAATACAAGGAAAGTGATAGATGTTTTTTTATTTTGGTGAACGTTGTTTCATTTTTGGAAAAAAAGTTTCTCTAAGCGAGGGCTTCAGGTCGCCATTAATTTAAATGGATGTTGGGGGCTAGTTTCCTTCCTCTTCACCATTAGCAAGGGTCGCAAGGTGGGACGATGGAGCATCAGGTAAACTGTCACAGCTCCACGCATGACTTAGAGTGTCCTGTCAGAACTCGCTTTGCCCATTTCAGACTGTCAAATCCATACAAAGACTAAGCAAAATTCATTTTCCATGTTATGTCCCCTTTACGGGATGAGAGGTCTATGTGTCATAATCTTGATTGTTTGGCAGCTTATGATTGATGGCAGCTCAGATGCTGCCACATTGAGTTTCAGGATATTTTCTTTTTACAAGTAAAAATAAAGTTTGAATAAAGTAAAATAAAATAAAAGAAAGAAACATACTTGTATTGCTTTATTTCAAAGGGTAATTCACGTGGTGGGGTGTTTTACAATTGGTCATGAATCATTTGGCTAATTAACATTTCTGGACAGCTTCAATGGCCTTTGCGGACAGACATGGCTCCAGCAGACATGAATAGCATGAGGAAACACCAGCAACTTCCCCATTCCATCTGCAGTCAGCAAATTAGGAACTGGTGGGGGAAAAAAAAGAATGAAGTTACAGAGTTACAGCAGTCATTAACAGAGAAAATAATGGTCTGTTAGGAATTCATGGTTTGAGGAGTTGATGGTGAATTGAGAGAATCACAAATGCTCTGGGTCCCTAAGAATCAGAGTCATTTGACCATAGGGTTTCCCCTAGCCCCTAATCTAGACAACTGTTGACAATTTGGATGGACGCTTACACAGTTGTCTCTACTTTCACATGTCTTTTTTGTGGAGGGCATGCTAAACTAAATCTCCGCTTAGGTCTTTCCTGTGCTCCTTCCTTGCAGCAACGGCACTCGAATGGCGCCTAGAAGTTGTACAATCCTAGCTTACTTCTAAAAAATGCCAAATGTTTTACACTTTTAGTACTTTACCATCTCTACCATCTCTCGCTAACTATTAGCTTCAGGGCGACGTAATGTTTTATCTCTATGGACGTAGTTCTCGTTCCTGCCAGTTCGCCTCTTCATAATAAAAGTTCTGGGAAGCGCACAGTTCTATACTGAATAATATGTATAATTTTGATACTGATAATGAATAACAAATAATTATCTGTTTGAATTTGCAGTTAAATATCCGATGATGAATTTGGCTGGAATAGAACTATCAGAGTTCTAATATCTGAGAACTGTACACTTCCCAGAACTTTTATTGTGAAGAGGCAAAATGGCAGTAAGCGTAATAACAGTTAGCTGACAAAGGAGATGGTTAAGTACGAAAAGTGGCATTTTTTAGAAGCAGGCTGGGATTGTACAACTTCGAGGTGCCTATCGAGTGAAGGAGCATGTGAAAGACCTAAGCTGAGATTCAGTTTAGCATGCCCTCCACAAAAAAGACATGGCCGCGTAGAGACAACTGTGTAAGCGTCCATCCAAATTGTCAACAGCGACACAGTTGTCTCGATTATGGGCTTGGGGAAACCCTAAAAGGACACTGATTCTTAGGAACCTAGAGCATTTCTGATTCTCATCAACTTTTCGAACCATGATTTCCTAACAGACTGCTGAAACACATTATATAATAACTGTCATTGAACCATGAATTTGAGAAAAAGGCCTCCAAAGTTTGCAGTAACATTTGAGGCATTTATTCAAATGAATAACAACCATGAAATAATGTAGCCATGTTTGCACATATGCATACACACATTATATTGGTCTCCCAATATATCCCAATCCTGTTTTGTCCTCATCATGTAACGTCAGGCATCCTAACTTCCTGAAGTTTCATGAAGTTGTGATCGAAGGGCTGGTATCCACCGCAGTGCGTCAAAAAGTAGTAATCGCTATGTTGAGCCAAGTTGAACCCACTGCTCGTCTGAGGCTGCTTCATGCTATTTCTTTCTTACTTGAATCCATCGATCTGATATACCAGGTAGTCTAGTTAATTTACAATCCAGCAGAAACTGGTAGGTTAGATGAAAGACGATTGTTTGCTTTTCTCTCTGATCAGCTGTGAGCAAAAGTTGGCACATTGACAACAAAGTGATGTCATGGGTTTTTTTCTCTCCCGTGGAGAAACACCATTAGACAAGCAAGGAAATGATGAACCTGCACGTAAAAAAACAAAAACTATGTACGGTTGCTGAACGAGTCATTCGTTGCAGTTCGATTTGTTCATGTTTGCAAATCAAATCTACTTGTTCACTAGAAAGAGTCTTTCATTTGAACTAGTTCCAAACGTAAGTAGGTGTTGAGGCTCTGCGCCATGCACCTGTATAGTAGGCTACCGCCCTCTTGCGGTCAAAAGGTGTAACTATAACTATGTCACTGGACAACGATGAAAATATATTCAAATAAAATATGTGTTGTTGCCTGATTTGAAAAACAATTAGACACTTCAGGCCCTTGGCTGCTGTCAGCCTATGTGCAACGTTTCACCCTAATCGGCCCTGTAATTTGCGAGATAAGCCTTGTGAAACACAAACACACGTGCATGCGCGTAACCGAATGCATGCTCTTGCCCCAGGCCTTTGGCCTGGGCGGCAATAATGAGCAATAACTGTCTTGTATAATATCACTTGTACTACGTTATTTGGTGCAAGGAATCCATTTCTGAAGTAGCTTTTCCGTTTAAAGTTCAAATGTAATTTTCAAGGTCACATAGACGGATGATCTTCAGCTTGACCCCACGTATAAATCAGCAAAAGTCAATAAATAACAAAAAAACATCATGCAACATCTTATTTATTTACAAATAATTGTATTACATTCTTTCACAACAAGATATTACTTGCTGCTAGCTGTAACAGCAATTACATAATTCTCACAACATATTTCCCAAGACTTCTATGCAATGGCTTCACAGTCAGTTTCAGCTATCTATTTGAAATGCAAGAAATAAAGGAAAACATTACAATAGTTTTTACATTTGAAAACATTATTATCAAGATATTAGTTTGGGTTGAAAATACAATTATGGACCCATTGAAACAGCCACACATTTGAGAAAATAGAAAGATCAGGTTTCACTGTCATTATTAGTGCAGCCCCCTATGCACTTGCACAATGTGCTACATCTGAGTCCGGCTCAATGGCATTTACAGTTGCCCTTACCGGCAACCACACAGCCACAGTGGAGGAGCAGTGAACATGCCTGGCTGACATCTGCCAGATCTGTCCAATATTGTACCGACATTTTGGTTCTGGCATTCCATTCCAGTGGTTGACCGATATGGATTTTTCAATGGCCTATGCCGATACGGATATTTAAAGAGCAGAGCAGCCGATGGCCGATACATATTTTGTTTTTTGCATCTGATAAAATACAACAATTGAATAATAACAAATGACACACACAAATCTATCTTCCTTTCTTTAGCAGATCTGCTCTCTACTTATTATTTTAAATCAACGACTGTATCAAACAAAATAAATAGAAAATAAAAAAATAAGACTTTTTTTAAATCAATTGATGCTTGTGAGATTGACACATGGGGGAGTGTTAACATTTTTGTTAATCGGCCATGTGTGTGTGGTTACTGGCCAATGCTGATTATTTAAAAATGCCAGATATTGGCCCAATTAATTGGTGGACCAATATTCCATTCCCAGCCCCATTCGCTGGGGTCTGGGAGCTTGGGGACTTTAGAGAGGGACTGCTTCCAGACAAAGGCTGCAGTAAGCAGGGCACACATAGCATGCTGGAATAAAGAGTGCTGGGTCGGGGGGATTGAGTCCAGGGACTTGAGGCCATGGGTGACCATGAGCTTCCTTGCTTCATTCACAGAGTCTATACATGAGGATAGTCCAATGCTCAAGACATTGCATATGCAATGATTCATGTTAGGCTGGTCGGGTCAGGGGGGATGGCAAGGAAGGTGTCAGTGACCTCAGGAAAGGCGGCCCACCCATTCCATGGAGTTTTTTTTTGCCAATTCCAAACATCACTGATACAATGTCGCACCCTGTGAATATGTGGAAGAAACATTCATTCATTGCGATTGGCAAATTGACAGCAAAGCACTCGTGAAATGTAACGGCAATGTATATACCCATGCATCTACAATCAGGAATAGAAAAATATGTTGTAGGAGTCGCAGGAAACAAAGGAACCGCGAGGCTTTTAGTTTACTGCAATAAAACAAAACAAATCCATTTCACTACCTGCATTCACTTTTTACAACCCAGGTGTACCAAAGTAACACAGAATTGACTGTCTTAAATATACCTTGCTCTACAACTTAAAGGACTGAACGTATCACAAGGTGAGAATAACATTGCCAACTTCACTGTGAATTATGGGGGGGGGGTATTCCCCCGATGCCCCCCGGAATTCATCATAACTGTCAAAGTCAGCCACTGTCTGCCCTGGATCACACAGCCGAAATGGGAGCTCAAATACACAGAGGCAAATGACAGAACGAGAAACATGTGGGATGATTACAATGAGAGACACCTGGGAGGGGAAACAGACAGAGCTAGAGAAGAACTAAAGAAACTAGACAGGAGATAAACTGAACATAGAACTACAAGAACAAGACAGAACACAATAGATAGAACTGAACCAAGACAAAGAGACATGACACAAAGAACTAAACAGAAATATCACAAGTAACAAACTAGACTAAACAGAAAACAAGAAACATCTAGACGTAACAGGAAACATTAAACTAACTAGGAAACATGAAAACTAAACAACTAGATAACACAAGAATACATAACTAAACAGGGAACATAAACAGGAGAGAGAGAGAGACAGAGCGAGGGGAATAATTGTCCAGGGAGAGAGGGGCAAGTGAAAGCAGGGAATAGTCCAAGGCTGGGGGCAGGGAATAGTCCAAGGTATGGGGGATATGGAGAGGGGCTGAAGGGCAGACCATGACAGTATGGAAGAAAACGATGAAACCACCTATGACCTTGGATGGAGGTAACCGTTATTACTTTGTGCCATGTACAGATTATAATGATACCTATACAGTATTGTGTGTTGAGATATCTTTGTTGCTTACAGTTATGTACAGTAACAGTTAAGCCTGACTCAGTAAAAGCAGATAATTTTCTTTTCTAGATTCACTCTACTAATCGAGATTACCATTTCAGTTTACCATTTTTATCATTCTGGTCAGTAATTATCACTTATTCTGTCTCAGTGGAAAATGCCACCGCAATGCTGAAGATGCTTCCCACACTGTTTCCTTCACCAACTGCACCACCAAAGAAGCTTGGATCATGCAGTGAGGCATTACACCATGTCCTCGAGGTGAGATACCGTTCACACTATGCATTCTACAGATCTCAGCATCATTCACAATTCATAATCAAAGTTAGAATAACGCAGTTTCGGTGTAAGAGCTGGAACCATGAGCAACCTTTATGCACGGCCTGTTAGTTGGGCACATGGTCATGCCCTGCTGCAATGCTAGATTTACATGTCCCTAGAGCAAATACACCTGCTGCCAATCACACCCAAGTACCACATTCCTGACCTCCCGAGATTGCACACACCTGAAGCCCATTGCACCTGATTACAAGATATACCATCGAACATAGAATGCGAGATCTAGAACTGCTCCCTGCACATCGCAATTTGCCCAGAGCGAGAGGGGTAAGCAATTACTTTATCTGTTATTGATTGGCTGTACCATGACACCTGGTACTCTTCACATCTTGAACTTCAGTATTTGTTCTGTGCCATTATCCTGTCTATATACGGTCTGTGAGCTGTTTGCTGTCATGGACTGTAGCAACTTAATCCTGCTCCCTTACAGGGATCAAAGTCTTTCTTTCTCTCTCTCTTTGTAGCCAGCATCCAGGCCACTATTTGACCCTGATGACTTGCTCTTCCTCCTTTTGTCTTTGTCTTCTAGCCTTTGGAAGATCCCGCTTCTTAGCTGCAGAGAGACTCTGAAAATGATCATCACACACACAAACACAAAAGCACCTTAGCGTCTCTATGCACATACACCACATAAGCACACCAATTGTATTGTAGTTATATTGTATCACTGTAAATATATTGTGCAAACTACCACGGTTGAGGAGCGAAGGAAAACAAGCATTTCATGTTTTCTGAATGTATGTACATTTTTTAAACTGACAATAAAATAATCTTGAATCTTGAAGAACCGGCCCCTCTCCAGCACTGTGCTGATCCTGGGAGAGTCCAACTGTCCTCTCACTGTCTGAGCTGCTCCCATCACCACAGTTGCTGGGGAAAACCTCTATGAAGGTCTGCTGTATCTCATGGCAACCTTCCATCTTACTTACCCAAAGTGTGCAGCAACCCTCCTCTCTGTCATTCAAACTGAGATTTTGCAGGATAGCATCCATGAGCAAGATACCACAAGCTCATACAAGAAAGCAATGTCAGAGTGGAAGGCTTTCATTGGAAAGTAGCACTTCTTTCTCTCCTTCTCCCTTGACTCACTCACACTCCGTCTTTCTTCCTCTCGCTCAATGCCCTATAGGAAACAGTGGTTGAAGCAACCCCGTCCTGATAAGGAACTCATCCTGATCATAAGAAGAAAAAAACACAATTAAATACAGGTCAGGATTACTATTGGGATCAGACAAATCATTTTCTACTTGAAAACTGGAACTGTGTTCAGGCTGAAACAATTCCTCAGACTCCCTGGATATGAGCATGGAGCAATGGTCACAAAGTAAGTAAGGAAATTAAAATACAGTATTGTCAAGCGAGACTGATTTCATGTGGTTTAAACTAAGAAGTAGTCTAATTTAACTAAATTTTTAGTTGTGAGATATTTACTCTAGATTGAAGACACATTACTGAAATGGGTACAACTTGCTCGTTTTAAGTATTGTTGGCTTATTATTATGTTACCATGGTGAGGCTTATCAAGCCATAATTGCTTAATGAGTATTTTCTGACTGATTTAAGACATTCCTGATCTTCCAGTTGTCACGGATGATACTTCTCCGCTACTGTATTTCCCCACCGTGTGCCTAAACATCTCCTGATGTGTGAATGAATGTGGTGTTGAATGGGTTGCGTTGTTAAGATCGATGCATTACGGTGGCAGATCCCTTCTTCATTTCTTTTTGTTATTTTAGATATTTTTATAGTCGGTTTCAAATTTTCATTTCATGTGCCATGCATGCACGCATACGGGAACACGCGACAGATCAACTGTGTATACTGTGGTGATTCACTAGTTCATTCAAAGCTCCATGGGGTTTGTTATCCCACGTAAGGCGATGGGACTCCTGTCCCCTCAAACTCTTTTACAGTTTTTCTCGATTGCTACGACACATTTCTCGAAAGCAGCTCTCCTTTTCTCTAAACTGTGAACACAAAAACCCAATTTTCAAGCTACATTCACAAAACCTCAGACTCTTCTTGCAAAACCAAACTTTCACCTCAAAACAGTTTAATCTGTGCTCAAAACTGAACTATGTTGTCAAATCGTGCCCCGAGTCAATCAAAATTAAAAACACTACTGAGCAGTCACTAAACACTACATAGAAAAATAGAAAACACAAAGCTCAGGACATGAAGCTGTAGAAATAAATGTTTATTGTTCACTGTTGGCTAAATACATGTTGCAAAACAAAAAAAACCTGTGCATTAGCACTTGTACATAGTACTTTAAATAAAAAAAAGTACAATAAACATAAATCTTGTGCATTTACACGTA
>OMKL01123890.1:0-11861 GCA_900302295.1 Parasudis fraserbrunneri
TGCTGAGCAGGTCCCACAGCCAGAGGTCTCCAGACTGGCCCCCACACAGCACTGTGTTCCCATCCCAGTGGAAGCACCTGGATCCACACACAGGACGTCCTGAGTCCCACAGAGTCTCAGTCACATAGACACAGTCCTGAGTCCCATAGAGTCTCAGTCACATAGACACAGTCCTGAGTCCCATAGAGTCTCAGTCACATAGACACAGTCCTGAGTCCTATATAGTCTCAGTCACATAGACACAGTCCTGAGTCCTATATAGTCTCAGTCACATAGACACAGTCCTGAGTCCTATATAGTCTCAGTCACGTAGACACAGTCCTGAGTCCTATATAGTCTCAGAGGTTGTAGAGCTTTGCTCTCAAGCTAGCGCTAGCTCTGCTAGTTAGCTCTGGAGCCACAGCTAAAAAGCAACAGCTGTGAATTTCTCCAGACCTCTCTTGGCAGAGCCTGATGTGTGGCCAGATATAGCAACCCCTCCCCTATCCTCACTCAACCCCAACCCACACATCAGACCAAAACAAAAAAAAATGTAAACAAAGAGCAATACCAAGAGGTGCACTTTTGCCTAGGAGTCGCTGTTTGACGGCATTACAGATCCTCTATGCTACTTTCGGAAAGCCTTCGGACTGCGTATGAGACAGTATCACCCAAGTGAACTACAAACCTTTCATTCATTGAACTGGATTTCTACCTGATTCCTGGGCGGAAATGTGTCATTTCTGTGTGGTGCCGTGTCCATTTTGCAGATGCTATGAACTTACCTCTGCTCCTCCTCAGCTTGCACGGATGAGATCAACATGCCTGTCTGGACGTCCATGACCTTCAGGTAACAGTCGGCTCCCACACTCAAAATGTGTTTACTATCTGCGGGAGCAAAGTCACAGCCATTAGCTTAAACAGTCTGGGTGGGCATGCCATCCAGACAATTGGTAAGTTGACATAATTCTGTTTGCCTTGTTTTGGCCTGTTGTATTTTTACTGTTTTATATCTCCCTCATATTAAAAAAGGGATAAAGGTGGCAGTAAAGTGAAAATGAAGACGGACTTCCCTGAAATAAAAACACAGTGCAATCTGTTGCCACATATATACTCCATGAGGCTCTGTACCAGTCAAAGATGATGTGACAATGGGAGCCAACTAGTTCAGCTCAGCCAGTGCGACAGCCAAAGCCAATGTGGAGCTTTGTATTCTCTGCAAATGGGTCACTTTGTTCTCATGAACCTGTCAAAATGTTATGTCTGCAGTCAGCATACTGTCACCTTAAGTCCCCCCTTGCCTGTGTGTAGTCTATGGGTCAAGTGAAACATACATTCGTATAGATCTCTGTGGGTGATAGTGGCAACATGTTTCTTATAGAGGCAAAAAGCATTCTTGTTTGGCATAACACACGTGTTATTGTTGATTAACATGAACATGCCGCAGTTTCAAAATTATTTTCATTTGGTCGTTTTCACTTGTGCCATTTCATGTCCCATATTCAATTGAACAAAAATACTTCCTTTTTCCTTCATCGCTTAGGTTTTTGCTTTGACAAGACTTAGTGGAAAGCCATGCTGATATAACTTTGGATCTCTCAGTGGCACAGTGGTGCCCTTGGTGTCGTGCGAATAGTCCGACGGTGACCCACAGCGGTTTGCCGGTTGGAATAACACCCATTTGCCGACTCTTGTCAGAACTGTCAACCCCTTCTCAAACCCCTTTACGTTTAGTGTTCATTAGTGTTACCTTTAGTGACACCCTAGATGACTGAGGGAATTCAAACAACCCAGAGCATGTTTTATCCACGTCTCTTCCGAAGTGCTAATGCGTTTTGCCAGACCTTTCCTCCGCGCTGGTACAGAAAGAAAGGTCTTGGGAGTCATTTGAGTGACTCTTTTGCTAGTTGCCTTTTCAGAGGGAAATGTCCTTTCATGGTGTTCACGCAAAGCGAACTCGGTTCTTCACACGTACCAGAACTAAAAGCGACGTGGTGGATGGTTCCGGAGTGGCAGTGGACTTGATGCAGCAGTCCGGAGGTACCCGTGTCCCAGATGGTCCCGGTCCCGTCCTTACACCCCGACACCAGCAGCGTTCCCGCCGGGTTGAGACCGATGGTATTCACCTGGACATACACGGTCCAACAGGCAACGCCAAAAGAACACCATCAAATCAATCACCTTCAGACTCCTCTATATGCAATGGTATCACACTTCATTCAAATAACTGGAACCAGGACATTATTCACAAAGACTTTACCTGCTAGAATACTCTGCCCTGTTTTTGCTATGGGAAGTTTAACACTAGTGGTGAACACAGTAAATGCCCTTTTGGCAGTGGTGGAAAAAGGACCCGAAATCCTTTCAAAACAGAAATACCCTAATAGAAAAGTACTCCATGAAAGTAAGAGTCCTGAATTCAAAATTCTACTCAAGTAAAAGTATCAATATATCTCATATAAAATAAAAAGTAAAACACATTTTATTCATTTATTAGATTTTGTATACAAGTATATTTTAAACAAATAAAAATACATGTTCAATATCATATTTTGGTATGAAGAAGCTTTCCATCTTTGATGCATTAACCTCTATAGATTAAGGTAAAGGGGTTGGTAGTTCAATAATGGCTGGCTGAATGCTTTCTCAATAAGTTGGCTGGCTCAAAGTTAAATGGTGTATTGGTTTTATATAATTAACTGCATGTCGAAAAGTCTTTTATACCTATGAATCTTGGGGCAAATGCTTTGTAAATATGCCAGCCTTCTGTTAGCTGATTGAAAAATAATAAAGTAATGATTTAGTATGAGAAAAGCCTTATCTCAGCAAGTTTAGAAATCTGAAAGATTCATGTAATCACAAGATACTCAACAAGACACTTGGGATTAGCACTCACCCCTGCCTCATGCTCCAACTCAGCCAGCAGCTCAAATTGGGACCTCTTGTTACTTGATATATCGGCAGATACACACTGCCAAACCTTTGACACAAAACAAACTCATATGTAGTGACTGTTGCTCTAGTGGGTTCCTATGAACACATTTCAGTATCTATTACTAAAGAAAATAACTCAATTCAACCAAAACAAAACCAAAAAAATCCAAATCTGTCTCACAAAATCTTAGTCATTCACAAACCGGTTACCTTTGACAAATTCAGATGCTTTTAAGAAGGTTCTGTGTATATATTTGCTTAAAATATATAATTTTCCCCCTTTTTGCACATTATCTTGTGCTATGAAATGATTTCAAAATACTTACAAAACACACTTACTTATTGCTGTCTGAGATCTACAAAATTACTTCATTTTATCAAAGTGAAACATTCAAAAACTAAATTCAAACAACAGAAGAATCTAACACACAAGTTTTTCACCCTTTTCTGTCAACTGGGCTAAATTGCCTCAAGCGCACAAATTGCTCAATATTTCATATCACATTGTGAACTTGCAACTACTCTTAAAGAGGACATATTATGGAAAATGGGGTTTCCCTTGTCTTTGGATTTGGCAGTCAAATGTTTTTTAAATGCTGGGGAAAAATGACATATGTACTCCTTGCCATTTGACCAAAGTTAAAAGTCTTCAGCTTAATAATCCTACACAATCCTATTGCCCTTGGTGATGTCGCAAGGGGGGCACAGACAATTAATTAGCTTTGATTAATCGATTAGCTGTGCTTTTTGGAGGCAGGAACACTGCTTACCTAATGTACTGCCCAGTTTGTAAAAGTTTTTTACTCTTGGGTGTGGGGTAGTCTGACACGTCAGACACGCATGCTAGCTCTTCACTGGGTCTGAACGCGGCTCATCAAGAAATAAACAAATAGCCTCCCGGCAAAAATGGTCATCAATAAAGTCAATTTGACTTAACGACGTGATGTGTTGGTATCTTGTTTCTCATCCTGTAATGAATTCCCATTGCTGTAATCACATTTAAGTGTGGGGTTGTGTTTTTTTGTTTTTTTTACCTTGACAGTGGAATCCCAGGATGCAGTGTACAGATGGTCGTCGTGCCAACACATCTTACTAACAGCGTCATCGTGCCCCATCAGTGTATCCTGTCGCCGGCCGTAGGGTATGGAGTAGAAATACCTGGGGAAAGGCAAGGAACACATGGAAATGTCATGACTGGAAAGGTAAACTGCTGGATGTTCTTACAAAGTATTAAAGGGGGCATATTGTAGGGAGTAGAATGTTACTAAAGTTATAATATAGGTATTTGATCAAGGCTGGTTAATAGACCTTGTCAAATTTTTTGGAGGGGGTTGGAGCCATTATATTTGCAGTTTTTACATTTTCCAAAATCTGTACATTTTTACAGGCAGTTACAGACCTCCATTTACTATTACTAACTACTATCACAAGTTGTGACTGGCACTCATCCAGAAACAAAATTTGGCATGGGTTGGTGCATGACTTGAGCAAAAAAAACCTGTCAATAAATGGCACGCGTAAAACGTAAAGGAAGTGTGGGAGAGACCGAGATGACAGCTACTCGTCGAGAAGCCTTCACCGTGCTTCATCCACGTAACAGTGTCATCATTTAGTGACTGTGTTTCACTGCAGGTGATGCTGACATCTAAAGGAAAGAGTGGGCAGTCCAGATGCCGCAGGGACACGCAGCTGCAGGACAAGTCAAGTCAAGTGTATTTGTATAGCCCACAATCACAACACAACACACCCTACTGAAACATTCCTCAAGCCAACTACTTGTTTTCATCCCCTTGCCGGGTTGGTGTTTGCTGTCACATTGCTGAGGTTTAATGAGAGCTTAGGTGACAGAGGAGAGGAGACCCAGTAAGGACACGGTTGACAGCAGAGTGTAGTGATCTCTTCCCTGAGGCACAATAGACCTCTGTCTCCGCTGAGCGAGAACGCGTCGCAGACATTTGAGCCAGTAGTGTAGCTAGTTACTTTTCCCAGGGACTAATAAGTGCTGTCATTTTGAAATGAGTGAAATTACTGTTTCATCGTTATCATTTACAAAGTTAGGGCCTGCAAGTTTGTTTACATATTCTAGGCTTCTATTTAGTTCACAGTGCCTGAAAATGATTTTGTTTTGATTTATTATCAATAATTGTAAGAGATGGGAAATGTTGTATGGTTTTGTTTTTTTATTACTTTTTCTGGACACAGATCTGTTATGAAAAAAGGTGAAGTGTTTCACATGATGAAACTCCCTATTCAAATCAAGGTAAAAAGCCACTCATTTGAGATGGGCATATCAAATCAGATGTGCATACTTACACATTATTGTCCCATGAAGAACACACCACTGTTTTGTCATCTGGAAGCATCAAACATGATGATAATGCCTGATAAAAATACAAATAAAATACAAGTGTGTTAGTGTGTGTGTGTGTGTAACAAGCCACGTTTAACACATATCAGAACTCTTGGCCAAGACTATAGGCTGATGGTGACATGTTTCTTAACTTGCTGTTGTGGCCGGCTTAAATACTGCAGGCCTATCAAAGGAAAGGGTCCTACAACTAGCAAGATTCTGTTCAGTTTCGGCAGTACTATAGGTAGCTGGGCTGTGAGTGTGTGTGTGTGTGTGTGTGTGTGTGTGTGTATATGGTGCTACCTACCATATTGGAGAAGGACATGCTTCTCTGGAGCATGTTGGACTCTTTAGAAAACATTTTTAGTGTTGAGTCTGTGGAAGACAACAACGTGGACGACAGTCACTTAGAATAGGGAACACCTGTTGCACCATTTTACAAAGGGAAAGTCAACCCCAAATCAGCTCAAGTCAACCCATTATTTTGTTGTTTGTTAAACTGGGAGAACATGTGAAAATGCATGTCAGCAGTGAAACTGGGTCACACAACACATTTAACTCTTCATAGGCTCTTTCCACAGCAGACATTTGGACGTGTCATAGATGGGTAAACGCAGGTGTAATAACTAGAAGGGCACTCAGAGAGACGCCTACACCGAGTGCAAGTGCTGCTGTACCCGGATGGTCTAACTCGATATTGATTTTGATGGGCGATGGTGGAAATTCATTCAAAGAAAATACTTGACCGATTTGAGAAGTATTCGAGGTCATGTTCAGGTCAGTGGCCTCCTGTCAACCTATGTGCGATGTTTCATCCAAATCAGATCAGAACTGTAGAAGTTATGGCTGACACAGGCAGACAGACACACACACACACAGACAGGAGTGATTGCAATACCCTCTCGCCATTGCTTCATGGGTGTAATAATAACGATAACTAGAGAAAAACAGTTCCTGAGGAAACTGTACGGGCTAGCTGAAAGCAGCTGTAATGGTTTAGCAAAAAATTGTTAACATTGTTGTAGTCAATACAAAGTTGACTTTGTGCTGAACATGGAACGGTTCACAAATTATTAAAGGGGGTGTGGCCAAGCTAAACCATCACCAGTAAATTCGCCATGCAGCAATACAGGGGGCTGGGCTAAACTGCACGAATGAAAAAGGACTCTACTGAGCCCAATGAGGCCTCCCACAACTCTACATCAAGCGTTTCCAAAGTTATGAATGGGGGCGTGGCTAAGCTTCACCATCGATAGGATGGCCCCATTGGTGAGATATGAAATAGTCATCCAGTTCAACACTGAAAGAGGAACTCCCCTATATTATTTATCTACCAGTATATTTATTTTTCTAAACGGGTTCACTTGTAATGTCAGCCACTGCTCATGGCAGAAAATTAAGAACATAAAAGGAAGCAATATTAAGGGATAATTCCGATTTTCTGATACTAAGCAGTGCGACTTACTTGCCAGTAGTGTAAATCAGTGCATAACCATTCGCTTACTGAACCGGGAAGTAGACTCACGGCGAAGTAGAACTTTTTGAGCAAAAAGACGTTTTTCAAACAAGCGACGGAACAAAAAGTCATCGTTTTGGAGTTCTCTTGTCGAGGCGTGCGCAGCCTTCCAGCGCAAACTCTACGCAGCAGTTTGCTGCTCTTCCACATCTGCAACTGGTCCAAATATCAGTCGGTTGGTTTCGCCACGGGCAACCGGCTGTGATCTGCCGTCTCTGCTGCTCATTCCCTCAGTGACCGAGAGACGTAGCGTTGTAGCTAACTAGTAAGGGGTATTTCGAAACGGTTGTATTTTTGTCAGACAGACTTGAGCGAGATCTATTCATCTAGATTACTTTTCACAAGTAAAGAAAGGTGCTGCTAACGTTTATTAGCCTGTTGCTATGGTTACATATAAGCCACACTCGGTGACGCTGGATACCTGGCGTTATCTTTGGCACATCTAACGTCACCAAAATTGACACACAGCATTTCAAATTATACCTCTAAGACATAATCAACATTTTTTTTTATTGTCCATCGACTTCATTGCTGCTAAATACACCAAAACCACCTCGAAATCCTCTCTCTGGTTTGGTGAAAGTGCTCATACGAAACAAAGAGGGTCTGGTTCCGGTTAGCTCCACAGACGTATGTTGCAAAACAGTGTTTTGGGCTTGTTCGCCAGAGTTCTGGATGGGTTCCGAGCCAAGCTCGCAATCACTCCTGTACGTGTGTGTGTGTGTGTCTGCCTGTGTCAGCCATAACTTAACAGTTCTGATCTGATTGGGATGAAACGTCGTCGCACATAGGTTGACAGGAGGCAGAATGTCTGCGGCAGACTCCTCCAGACCGTCTCTCATTGATACATTTGCGACTGATTAGCGGCGGCAGTCTGGGAGGTGCGTTTTCTGCTTAAAGCCCATTTACTATTTGGGTTGATTTTTCCTTCAGAGCACTTCTACATGTGTTGAAAAGAGTTCACTTAAATGACTACCTTGTGACGTAGAGAATATGGCTGATCCATCCTGAGTAACTGCAATGCCCGTCACGGCCCTGTGTTTGTCAAAGCAAATTGGACATTAGAACATCACTTTCAAAAACCAACAAATGTTTCTATTAAAATTTAGATTAACAGTGTTGGCTAATGTAGCAGTTACTAAATGAGTCATGGAATGTACTGAAGGTCGAATCTGTAATGCCGTCAAACGGCAAACTCTAGGTAAAACACCCTGCTTGGTATTGCACTTTGTTTACATTTTTCGTTTTGGTCTGATGTGTGTTTTGGAGTTATGGAGATGGGGGAGGAGTTGCTTATTGTTGGCTCTGCCAAGAGAGGTCTGGAGAAATTCACAGTAATAAGTTACTAAACTCCACAAACTCCAAGTGACAAAAGGTGTTAATCCACACCATAATATGCAGGCTAATGTTGTAAATACATACAACAAAAAACTGCGGTCCTCAAGCATTTCCTATGCTTCATAGCGACGCGATGTGTTGGAACTAGTCTCAAAGTGATATGGTCACTACACACTGGGCCTTGTTCCAACATGAATCGAGCATAGACAATGCTCGAGGCACACTTTTTTGTTGTTGCTGTGGGTAGTTAGAACGTTTGCGTGCATGTTATGGTGTGGACTAACACTTTTTTGTCTTGTGACCCTGTTTGCTGCCTATCTGAAGCTTCCCGGTTCACTCGGAACTGGGCCAGAGCTCCAACTATGGGACTCGGGGAGTAAACTAATGCCATTGTATCAACTATACTACTAGCAAGTATTTCATACCACTTAATGTCCAAAAATCCGAACCATGCCTTTAAGCACCCATTTCCATTAAGCTCTCCACAAGACGATCCAATAAAGCGGTGTCTGCACTGTTCTAGAACTTGCAGGGCCGCAGTTAGATTGGTGATCGATCGGTGATCATCCGATACTGCTTTCGTGCATATCGATGATTGGCCCCAAACATCCTGATCGGAGCATCCCTAAAATATAGGGTCGTTTTTAGCAGTTACAGTACATACAGGTATAGGAAATGTACATTTCACAAATGTACCACTTTTGTTTGTGCCCTCTAGGAAAGCATGACAGGGACACAGCATTATTAAAAAAAAATCATTCGGTACTAACAAATGACAGGAGAGAGAATGATTTTTGAGCAATGCATGTCTAGCAATTTTTGCATTCACGTGGTGTCGGAATTATCGGACATACGAGTTTCCCACCAGGAAGTACCACTTGAATGCCCTCCCATGTTGGGTGTCCAGGTCTGAGAAATCAGGGATATACTGACGATACACTAGATGATGCAAGAATTGCTTGAGTTGTGACATAATCGCCTTAATCAGCATAGCTGACAAGAGCAACACTGCTGCCGGTGACACACCATTAGAATAATGCTGTTTGTGACCGGTCAATAAAATGTTTCATTCACAAACACACCGTTTTGATAACGGTCCTGAAATCTCAGTACAAAGAAAGAAAAAAAGCAGCCAGAACCAAATCAAGACACTTCACGACCTCCATCCAGACCAAAAAAAGCACATGAACGTGCAGTCAGATATCCAAGAACGCGACTCGGACCAAAGTCTATCCGACATGCACATGAATGCATAATATGTTCTGCTCAATTCTTGTCCAGCAGTGTGGCTACATGGGCAGGGCTCTGGGCTCATGATAGGAAGGTTGTGGGTTCGAGCCCCGCCGATGGTGCTGTCAGAAATTGGTGTTGTTATCATCCAGTGGGGAAGCACTCTGTCCTCTGGACCTGGCAGTAGCTACACCCCTGCTATGGTGATAAGGACACTGTACAGTTACGAGTGCAGTCCTTCGGATTAGATGCTAAAACGAGGTTCAGACCAACTGCGGTTGTTAAAAGAGTCGGGGGTTCCCTGACGTTCCTGGCCAAATTCCCAATCAGGTCTCTGACATCAAGGCCATCAGATCGTCCATCTGCTTAATTCAGCCATTGTGTGCAAGTTGCGAAGGTTGAGGTTGTGGTTTGGTTACATTTTAGATTGTCAAATCCCACCATACTACCAGTGTGTGCCCTGCACATAAAGGCACATACGTGTTATTTTCTTTTCTGGTTGGTTGAGCTCAACCCTGTGCCCTATAGCCATATTTTCATGTAAACCGGCTTTGTTTTCAATAGCAACCTTGTAAGACCTCTGTTACCGGTCTCCACCTGCCAACTGGAACTCCCACTCTGTCTTTGCGGACACAGCCCAACATCAGTCCTCTCAGCTCTTCCCTTGTCCCTACCCTAAGTCCAATGACCGCCGCAACGATGCAAACTTCAGAGGGAATCTAGTTTTATCTAGTATCAAATGTTGCTTTAGCTAGTGGATCATTTGTTGAACAAAATTACAAGTGAAAAATAATACTCATCCTTATAAATGTCTTCCCCAAATGACAAACTATTAGCTTAAATTTGAAAGGTGAACTGTGGGGGAGACCCCAAATATTTGATGATTTGAATCATTAGCTGGAGTTACATAGATTATATTGAGGATAATATTTCCTAAACCCAATTGAAATCATTCAGATTGGACATTTCAAATCAACCGTTTACATGGACGCTAAGTGAACTGGACAATGTTTACATGCCCCAAAGCATGTAATCAGAATATTACCGATTCACGATTGTAGGCCGGCCCTCCAGCTCTGGGAAAAAGACCCCGATTCGACTGAATTTCATTTTTTGACAAGCTAGTATTTAGACTTAAAGTGAAAATCCACCTTAAAACAGAATTTCTATCTGTATAATATTGTATAGCTTAGTTTCAATTTGTGAATATGAACAAGTCTCTCCTTAAGTTGAACACCAGAGAGACAAGATTCTAGTGATGATGTCATTAAGAGACAAATCCTGGAGCTGCTCCATAGACAGTGAATAATGGAACAACTTCTATAATGGGTGATATTGGTAGTTCAGAGTTGTAAGCCCTATATTTAAATAAAACTCATTTGGATGTAATAGCTCAAACAGAAATCCCATGAGCCCACATACTCAAGTCACAAATTCACTGTCGATGAAAAAAGTGTCACTTGATGACATCACAAGCTCAAGTCTTGATGCTCTGGTTTCCAGCTTAGGGAAACCGTTTATGTTTATAGATATTGACTTACCTGCCCAAGATCACTGAAACAGCACAATGTAGATTACCTTATAGGGTGGATTTTCCCTTTAATTTTTTTCTTTTTTTCCCCTAAACTCGCTAGCTTAACGCTGCCAAGGCTTCAGGCAGGCCTGCTCTACAACACATACCGCTGGGCAGGTTTGGAGAACAAGCCCATGGGAGAGGTCCGGATCTGACAGTCTCTGTGAGCACATCTTTATGACTTACTCTTTATGGATTTTGTGGCTGGATATGAGTTTCAGACTCCCCATGCTCCCCCAGGCCATTCTCCTGCTGTCTTCAGTCAGGTCTTCAAAGGACGAGTCCTCACAAGTGGAGGCTGAGAATACAAAAGTGGAACAGATATGATGTAGGCTAATGGTGCAGGTATACACATTTTTGTTTTATCAGATCACCTTTGAAGTATGAGCGAGTGCGCTTTTCACGGGTGCTCGGAAGAGTGCGCCGTGAGACATTCAGCGTTGCACCTTGGCCAACGCTGACTGAGGAATCGATCGAGCGAATACATGCATGTACATACGCATGAACTAACTAACCAACCAACCAACCAACCAACCAACAGAATGCAGTGATTATAGCGGGTACACTTTCCATACAGCCAATAAACTAATAGACAACTAAACGCTCAAAGTATGTGAAAATGTTTTTTGTTAATTTGCGCCGCACAGGATATACTGCGGAGCGGGGTAGTTGGGCCCATGTAGCCCCTTGGTCCCAACATCAATTGTGAAGTAATGATTCTGTAATTCACAATGCCTAAAAAATATATTTTTTTATTTAATTTATGTTGACAAAAGATGGAAAGATTCTGAGAATTTTCAAAATGATTATTCTGTGCAATTTACAATGTAGCTTAAAATTAACATCCTATATTGGATTTGTAAGGTGTGTGTGCGGTCGTGTGTGTGTGTGTGTGTGTGTGTTACCTGGAGACAGTTGACTGAGCGGAGAGGTGATGCTGG
>OMKL01123890.1:14378-25433 GCA_900302295.1 Parasudis fraserbrunneri
TACCCGCATCATAGTGCCATAATCCAGTGCATAACTCAAGTGCATAGCTTAAGTGCATAGCTAAGTACAAAACCTGTGAGGGGAAGGAAGGGGTTAATATATATTTATTTTTTTTGGTTAAGTATCAAGAAGTTAGGTGAGGTATTGTTTGAATAGGTGGGTTTTTAGTCTGCGGCGGAAGATTGAGCGAGTTTCAGCTGTCCTGACTGCGGTGGGAAGCTCATTCCACCACCGTGGGGCCAGGACCGAGAATAGCCTGCATCTGGTTGAGCTCCCGCCGGGTGCCCAGAGTGGGCTGATTCTCAGTTGCCCAGAGGAGGCAGAGCGGAGGGTCCGTGAAGGTGTATAGTTGGTAACCATTGCCTAACATTGCCTAACATTGCCTAACCATTGCCTAACTTCCTGCCCTGCAACCTCAGTGCCAGCACAGCTGTGAAGCCTGCAAAAGGTAACAAATCAGTACATACCTGAGGCCCACGGTGGGAGAATGACATCGCAAACCAAGCTTCCATTCTGCCTTCTCCCCAAATCAAGATTCAAGTTGTTGTCCAGGAAGCCACAGTCATCTCCATAGAATTCCGGAATCAACTGAAACACAGGGATGTGGTGGATGTAAATCCAAGATGTTGTCCAAGGAAAGATGTGTCAACACATGGAGGCGCAGAAGACATGTAGTCATTTCTACCTCTTTGAAGTCAGTCGCACCGTCTAAGCAATTTCTCCACGTTTCACCAATACTGTAAACAAACAAATTTGGATCCATGAATGCTAATGCGTATATGAGGTTATTTGAACATTTTATAAAATTTTCAATCTTTTAAAAAGTCCCAACAGGGAATTTTACACATAATTTAAGGGCATATACAATTTACAATACAATTTGCAAGTGAATTAAAAAGTTGTCCTTTTTATTTAACTGCATCTCGATTTCATTTCAAACTCATGTCTAGCTGTTACATACCGTCTGTCCTTGATTCAACTGTTCAGTCAATCGACTTTGAGAGAAAAAAAACAATAACATGCCCAAATACCACATGTCAGCCTGAGCTACCCGTTTATATCCCATAAGCGATAAGCAGTGTGAAAATTGCGCTCCTCGTCTGTAATGGAAGACGATCCTGCCGTTCGTGGTCGAGACACGGCATCGGGTTTACAGTTCTACGATTTCCATCGGCGAGGAACGGCGCCCAACTCACCTGTTAAACATCCGATCTGCGTGGTCATAGCGACCGTTCTGTAGACACAGCATGTGTTCTGGGGCTGCAGGGGGTGTAGATGGGACGGATAAAGACGATGTTGTTAAGTGAAATAAATGGATAAAGAAATTCTAAATCAAATAAAAATGGGCAGCATTCAACAGCATAAAGACTGAAGAGTACATTTTCACTGGAATGTATCAAATCCGTCAGTTGCTGTAGTTTCCTCATCCTAGTTATAATAATTGCTAATAATATACATAATTTATATGTATATGGGTGTGTGATTATATTAACATATCCTTTTGTCCCGAATATAAGATAGTGTTTTGACCTGCAAATTACACCTGAGAAAGTGAGGTTGTCTTATATTTGTGTTGTAGAGAGTGGAGATATCATGAGATATCATGGTAAATAAAGTTCAACTTTGGAGTGATATTTAGCCCCTTTCCTGGTAAGCTATTATGACATGTTTGGCATCAATGGATTCCTTGCCATCTTCATACGCCATCACTGGCTTCACGCTAGCTTAAAATCTGAGCCCTCTAGGACAGTGATGTTCAAAAGACAGTGATGTTAATGTTGTTTCAGAAGGTTGAAACTAGGTCAAGTTAATAAAGGTCAGGACTGAGGAGGAGTTATAACTCAGATTTTAAGATCATGGTGATCAACAATGAGGCAGCCTAATTGAAATATAACCTATGGTCCTAATTCACAACCAGTAGGCTACAGTTTAATTACATTTGTATTTGATTTATTTTACAATGAAGAAAAAGCATTTTTATCTCATGTAAACAAGACAATTTAATTTAAAAGATATACCTACCTTATTTTATTCACTGTGTTAGTATTACTTGTACATTCTGGTCAGACAAACACATGATTTAATCTTCAAAAAAATATTTTAATAAAGTCTTGAAAGGATCTCAGCTAGACATTCAATGACCCGCAAATTGGGCTTTTCATGCAGTGCCAGCAATGGGTCCCTCACAATAAATGCATACACACATACGGTAGATACATACCCACTCTGACCAGGTAAAAGAGGACATATCCTGGAGAGGAGTAGTGACTGCCATACATGAAACGAGGTTCAGGCATGTCTCTGTAGCGGGCCTGTGTAAGAGAAAATAAAAAAATAAAAACATACAAGTCTCATACATTCGGAAGTCTCCGGGGACAGTCTCTGGATGAAACCACGCTACATGTGATGACCCATCTGTGCAACCGCTTTCATCCAAAATGTCCCAAGAGTTTCTCCACAAAATACACCGGCACGGTTTGTATTCAGAAGCAGAGTGTTGCTTGCAAGATGATGTTGACAATAAAAATTTAAAAAAAGGGTCTATAGTCTCACCAGCAGTCTCTGCAGACGCTCTTTATTCAGTGCTCCCACGGGCTTACTCAAGTCTCTGAACGTGGCCGTGTTCGTCATATCTAGCAGACAGAGTGGAGAGACGTGGATTAACCACTGAGAGAATGTGACAACCCAAGTCATGAAGAACAACAAAACAACTTCATAATTCTGAATAAATTACAGAGTGGACACGTCCAATAAAAGGTCACTGAAAAAGATATATAAACTACTCAGTACTGTCAAATGTAAGGTGATACTGTCACGAATGAGCATGTAGTGCTGGGGTTCTAATGGATTCACTTGTACACATGTTGTGGCAGTAATGTTGTTCTAGAGCTAGAATATTACAGGAAGTACACGAAAAAAAGACAGGTGTTTTGCTACACAATCCAATTCGTCATATATCTCCCAACATGGCCGTTTCAAGTTCAGTGTCTTATCTGTTCACAGACCCAGCTGAGAGCTGGTGTAGTCCGCGACGACCCAAGGGAAGATGGGGTACTGCGAGAGGTCGTTGCAGCTGCGGTCGGCCAAGTTGTTGAGGTGGAGCAGATACTGGTAGTTGCTGAGGTGGCCGCGCTGCCACTGCAGCATGTAACTCTCGGCAGTGTGCTCCATCATGTGGTTCTCTGAGCGCACACAAGGAGAGAGAGAGAGAGAGAGAGAGACGGCAATGACATGGGGCTGGATTCCATTTGCTTTTCAGTCAAGCCCTCGGCCCGCCAATCAAATGAGCATTTAGCGACGGATGACTTTGTGCGAGGGAGCAGGGGGGGGGTGACGCAGCAAGCTGAGCTGAGACACCCCTGACGCAAAAGCCTGTGAACGGTCTGTGGTTACTATGGCAACCATTCACCGCACAATTCCCAGCCTCTTGGCAGAGGAACGTACATTTTGAACATCTTTAAAAGTCACATAACACCTCAAGCTGCAATACATTGTATGTTTACTTAACATAAAATCACATTACATTGAATTATTTTCTCTAAATGCGTTTATCTTGTTTAGTAGCAAGTAACTTTAGTTCCATTGTTGCCGCCATCTTTACTGTTTCTTCTTCTGTCATCTTTATGTTAGCTATATCATACATCATAGCTGAAACATAACACTTTTTGAAAATGTTCCTCCGAAATGAAAAATATATATATTATTAATTATATGTTGGCTATATTATAGAAGTCTTTGGGAATTCTCCATTCAAAACTACCAGAGCGCTGTCTCCTATAAAAAGACGGGACACAATGCATTGCATTATGGTTCATATTTGGTACTGAAGTGAATTGAAAGTGATCACTTGCTCCAGCCTGCTCCTTCAGGGATTAAGGGTGCACTGTAGTGAACTTGACCTGCATCATTTATTGATTGAGCTGACACTTCTCGGTTTAAGTATATCAACATTCATTGGCCATGTCCTAACTTGTATAGCTAGCTGGAAGGCTCTAACTTAAAAATTGATAATAGCCACACCCCTTAATATATCTATGACAAAAAAAGGGATGAAAAAATGAGTGAAAGAAAGGATAGAGGTGAGCTATCCATACAAAAAGCACAAGCACACCCCACAAGCATACCCTGAAGATGCCCAGCAATTTTGACGCTGTAGGCGGAGTAGCGTTGACAAAAAAGGCAATTGCAATATCAGTAAGTTGGCTTTGTTAAGCCAACTTAATTACAGAAACACTGGAATAACTTTTCAATTAAAAGCAATTTGGAACCTAATGAGTGTGACATTTGCTTTGGTCTGAATGACATGCAGTAACTTTACTGACCCAGGAAAGTGGCGATGTAATAGTAGAGTTCATCTCGGTCTGCTGTGTTGTAAAACTTCAGATAGATGTCAGAACAGGAGTCATTCTCTGTACAGAACACCTCAAGGCCCTGGAGAGACACACACACACACACACACACACACACATACACATGTTATTCGAGTTAAATAAAAGCCAAAAACACAGTGTGGCAGGTGGGATGGAGGCTTGGGCTTTGGTCGGCAGGCAGAGAGAGCCAGGTGTGGCCCATCTGGCCAACGAGGCGCACCTGCACTGTAATAGGTCTGATGGTAGATGTGAGAATATGGACCTGGGACTGAAGGCAGGCCGGTCCCATGATGTTTATGGCCTCACGTCAAAGAATGACAATTCATTTAATGATTGCCAGTCAGTATTACTTTTAGTTTTTACCTGAGAGGAGCTGTTTAATTGAACAATTGACACTGCTGGTCTGTTACAATCACCAAAGCTTCCTTTCAATGGTAGTTGAACTGCAAGAGTAATGTTATGAGACCATGATACTGTACCATTCTTTGTGCGATTCATGTAGCATACTGGCAACTGCACTCACCAGTGGTCTGAGCCCATGCCGTCTTTTGTAGATTCGCCTGACGCTGTGGAGCTTGAACTGAACCACCAGTTCCTAAAATGACAGTGGGATTAATGTAGTGAAGAAAAGAACCATTGAAGCAATAATGCATGCATAATGAGTCAACAGCTGATGTATCCAAAATCAATGTCCACTATACTGCAGGGCACAGAGAGCCACACGAGCGCCAATGCATCTATGTGGTTAAAGCTACTTTGTGTAACATCAAAATATCATTGTTAAATTGGATTTTGATTGAAAAGATTAGAACAAAAGGTATTTGAAATACACCAATTTTAAAATCGAAAGTTTGGCCTGATGGTGGTGCTAGAGGAAAGGTAATGGGGTCACCAAAATCAATAGGGTTCATCCTCTCGGGGTCATAAATGTGCACTGCAAATTTGAAAAGATTTGAAAGAAAGCTATTCGAGTTATCGTGGTGACACGAAAAGTCTGCAGTGGCGGCGGTGGTCAGGGATGAAATTATGCAGTTTGAATAAGTTAAAGCAATCCAGCAGAATTCACACCAAATGTAACTCTAGGACACAACATTCTATCAATACATGGACCCTATGGATTAATTTTTTAAGGCAATTATACCAAGCTATCAACATTTATTTGACAACATTGTATTGGTGTTAAAATTCTACACACAGCATCTTTTTAACAACTCACCGGATAGCCATTGAGTGGCTGAAAATAGAGATTTTCATCTGTTATGCACACATGGCCAGGATTTGTCACCAGCGGCATGACCATCTCCACCTCACACTCCATGTGCGGCTTTTCTGCAACACTCTGAAAACTGATGGCAAAGAAAGGTGGGCAAGCCACCCTCTTTTCTCTGGATAGCAAAATGTCCTGGGCAGAGGGTCATTCTGAGGCTGGCAATAGGATGTGGTGTGTAGTATGGGAATGCAAGTCACAATATTCCATGACTCTTTTAAACCTGTCAGAGTCCATTTGCTTCACATGATCAAAGTGGGTTTTTTTTGTTTGTTTTTTACTCTTAATTGATTTGGAAAGGTGATACATTACATTAATGATACTGAACAATGTTTACCACAAAGTGGGTGTTGATGACATTGATTGCATGCAATGTTACACACCACAAAATCTATCACACCAAAATAACATGCATCAATACATTTCCATTTAATATGGACATACTTGTTCTTGTCGAACGATGATCGCGCCAGCCGTGACTGTAAATTAGCTGCAATCTTGAAATAGAGAAAAACTTAATTAATGAAAACTTAATTTCCCACAATGCCTCTTGTCGCAAAGAGGATGTTGCCATAATTTCCATTTATTAATTTATGAATACACAGGATGTGAATTCGAATGTGTCTTGCCCCATTAGCTAGGGTGAGTATTTATGGTCATTCGGCCAGTCCGTGTCAAGTCGGAAATTTATCACGTGACCAGGTCGTATTTATGAGTTAATAGCATGCGGGTGCTTCCTCGTTAGGTCAGAAAGTCTGATCAGACTAATCAGATTCAAAGGCAGCAGATTCAGCCACCTTTCCTTCTTGATGCAGGTAGTTTGATCAACTTTTAGGAATCCCATTAAGTCAATATTGTTACAGACCAGCCATTATCTAGGGGCTTTTTGACGGGAGGCCATTGTGGGCGGGCCTAAGAAGTTGATAAATTCCTGCCCCATCCGTGTTTGGGGGTTGTTGTCAGTAGCATGAGGACGCTGGAGACGGATGCATGTGGAGGACCACGCTGATAACGATGGCTGAGGCCAGGGAGCTTGGCCGAAGAAACGGCAGCTTGCCATGTACAGACTGACTCCCCAGAGACTGTTAATGTTTCATGTAGGGGTGGGCAATATCATCACATTAAAATGTAATCATGATATGCATTCACAGGGAGATCTGTGATATATTCTTGCACAGTCCACACTTAACTTATATTTACGTTCACCATAGCTGCTGATACTGATACTTTTACTTGTGTTTAATAAGCTCAAATGTGCTAATGTACAACATTTTTTCCCCTTTTAGGTCTATACTTCAAAGGCTGCAAATAGAGTACTATATTGTTACCAGTTGGTTTACAACTGTTTAGCAACTTACAAAATAGCCATTGAAAAGCAAGGTGAAAAATACTGATACACACCGTGAATCATGAAAATGTGAAGAAATATCATGATATGAAAATGTGAAGAAATATCATGATATGATATGTTGGCCATATCACCCACCCCTAGTTTGATGTTTACACCCATTTAGTTTATTACTCTATGTTATCACATCACACCGGAGGATTTCCTTGATCGGCTACAACACTTGGGTTACTCCTCAGCAGTGGCATTCAAGGCTTGAGTATCCTGAACAACGAGGCTAAGATCAGCTTTGAGGTAAGGCCCGTCTCTCGCAGTTTTATGCAGTTCATTTAGCCTTGATAACATTGCAGTAGCTAGCCTGTTCGTGGTTACCCCTCGAGTCGAGCAGTTTTCACTATAGTGAGCAGGGCTGGTCTGTGACTTCATCATTTGAAGAGGACCGGTCGAACACACCATTCATAATATGGTATTCATAACATATATGTAGTAAAGCGTTTTAGATGTGAAAGGAATGGTGGCAAATATTTCATACCACTTTATATAAAAAGAAATCCAAACTATCCCTTTAATAACACAAAACCATTCAGTTCCATTCAGTCAGGTAACACATTTTTTCATATTTCCCATCTGTTGATTTTGGTAGACTTTTAGCATGTTAAAGTGGAGGCCTTGCTTAAATTAACAGTGAAAAAAATTATTCTATTGCTAATTTTTACTATTTTACTGGAAAACGGCCCACTGTACAAAGAATGTGACTTGAAATGTGTAGATGACTCACCATTGCCGTCTGATCTCCAAGCCTTTCCAGACAGGAGGCCCTGTGGAGCTGCAGAATTCAGTACATTCAAAATGAGCTGTGACAAAAACATAACATTATGACAAGCATGCATACATAACATTAAATAGATGGCCAACTCTATGTAGCCATTAGTGCAGATTATAAGTAATCCTAAATGGGAGAGTGATGTGTCAAAATGAGGTCATCACTGTTACCAAAGAAACAACCAAGATTACCTACGTCTCCACATAATCTTTACCCCTTGGCCTGAAGGGCTTTTAGAATATGACAGCTGGTGCATTTATTATCCAGTTTAGATCAAACCCCGCAAATAAATCGAAGATCAACCAAGGCCTGACCAAGGCCATAAAATTTTTGTGTGTGCTCTTAATGCCCAAATAAGGTTTTAATTCTGGGTCAGACCTTCTAGTGACGCTAGAATATAAACCTCATTTGGGTGTAAGAGCTCACACAAACATTTTATGGCCTTACAATGTCAGAGCCCCATTCATCATCTATGGAGCAGCCCCAGATTTTACATCCCAGCTACATCACCGATTGGAGGGTTCTCTCTCTGATTTCTAGCTTTAGGAGAGAGTGGTGCATGTTCACAAATACTGACTGAACTGTCCTGGGGCACACAAAGAACACATTTGAATTCTTAAAAGGGGTGACATTCCCCTTTAACCATGCCTGTCCTTATTCAGAGAAATGTTGATTGTTGGTTATTACTCATAGCAATGGTGTACAACTGCTGCTTACAGCACCTGAAGTAATGTTTGGACGACATCCTCAGTTTTGCTCCAAACTTCCAGCTGAAAGGTAAGTCTCTTTTCCCCCTGTCAAATTGATGAGAGGAGTCATTCAGTGTGGCACTAGTTATTATTATTATAAATTTTTTTTTTTTTTTTTTTTTTTTTTATATGGGCAAACAAACTCATTGAGCATTTAGTAAACTTACCCTTTCTGCTATATAAGGTGCGATGACATTGCTTTCTTTGATGTGATAAACCTGAAATAAAAGTTGCAATGTAAATCTTTTTTTATTCACTAGCACAAGAAAACTAGAAAAGAACGGACATGACACTCATGAAACAATCAAATTAATGTTGAAATATAATGTTACAATACACAATAACATACCTGTCCACATAAAATAGAGATGCCAGGTGGTTTGCTCCTACAAGTAATAAAAAAAAAAAGGCTCATTAAAAAATGATAAACAAATATTATTGAAGTCCTATACCACTGCACTCCCTTACTGTATTACATTACTTTTGTGTTGAGCTCCAGTCAGTTTGATTGGGTCTGCTGTAACTGAAATGACCAATGGCGGTGATTCATAAAATCATTGTGATGATGTCATTCAGTTTTCTCGAGTCCTCCTAATCTGCCCCACAATGCAATGCACAATGCGCACTTCCTTCAGTGGTCACTCCCAGGCAGCAAGCCTCTTGTCTCTGGCCATACTCGATATCACTTCTCTCACGTCTTGTACTTCTGGTGAGAAAAAAGTGATGGTTGAGAATGCAAGCCAGTATCGCTTGGGAAAGCATCTTGACATGATCCCAACGATGTTTCAGAGACAGGGAGCAGGAGCCAAGCAGCTTTTATGGGCATTCTGTATTTTGCTAACCTGCTTTCTGCTAACCTGCAGGCAATCTAAATTTAATATTTGAGGAGCGCACTCAGTGGAGTGCATATCACCGCCTGGTGTGCCAGGGGGGTTATGAATATAACGAAAACCCAGGCTATGCATGTGAAATGGAGCATACCATTTAAGTACAGAATTTCATATGCAAACATGCAACACCAGCACATATTTTGGGCCGTTTGGCTCAACAGTGTGACTTTCATACAAGTGATGATGAGGAGGTATGGAGTGCAGAGTGTCGTTCGTAGAGAGTGGAGAAACTAACGTGAAAACATGTGATTTAAAGGTCATGTGTGACTTGCTCCATCATTGTCAGTCGCATTGACCCCAAAACACATTGTAAGTTGTATACACTGTTGAAAAGAGGAGATTCCTAGCTTTCTAATGATATCAATATTGTCTTTGTACTCCAAATGAAACTGTCACCGAACCATGAATCTGAGAAAAAGGCCTCCAATGTTTGCAGTAACTTTTGAAGCATTTATTCAAATGAACAAGAACCATGAAATAATGTAGCCATGTTTGCACATATGCATACACACACTATATTGTTCTCCCTTTGTCACGACCCATGAACACAGGCACACGTGCAGGTACACATACATGCACACATGTGCACGCCCATATTTATGTGCACGCCCACATCCACGTGCACGCTCTTCAATATGCAACTTAATGAAAAATTTAACTTGTGCACATATTGTGATCATGGTTCAGCACATGTTTATGTGCACACACATACATGCCCATGTACACTCCCACGTGCACGCCCACAGCCATGTGCATGCCCATATTCACGTGCACACCCACATCCACGTGTACGCTCTTCAATATACAACTTAATGACAGAGTTAAACTGCACTGATTGTGGTCACAGTTGAGCACATGCTTATGTGTACATACATACATGCCCATGTGCACTCCCACGTGCACGCCCACAGCCATGTATCTGCTCATCAACATACAGTACCTACGGCAAAATATCTCTTTGAGCAAAATAAAGGTTTCGAATAAATTAGCACACGCAAGCACATTTATATTCAATGACAGACAAACATCATAATAAAAAAAAGAGTTGGCACTAGTGTTGCTTTCGTCAACGAAAATTATGATGAAATATCTTCGTCACCGAACCTTATCACGTGATGAAAACGAGAGGAGACGCAATGAAGATGCTGGTCACGTGATTATTGATAACAATAATAAAATGTGTAATGCCATTTTGTTGACGAATAAAACCAAACGAAAATGTGGTTTACAAAATAAAAACTATGCTAAAATGTCTTAGTTTTTATTATCATTATTTTGCCGTGTATTTCTGTTTCCTGTGTCTCCTCTGGGGCTGAGCGACGTCACTTCCTCAATCCCAACGAGCGGTATTATTTCATTTCAGAAGATGCAGCTGCGGTGGGTTATCACTTGATAAGCACAGCTTAATAAATAAAGGTGACACGGAGAAAGGGCCCAATGGCCGCCCAGTCGGGGGTTGTCTTTGGGAGAAAAAGAAGAAACGACATTTGGACACACTTTCGTTACATAGACGTGGAAAAGAAAACGGAATGTGTTGTGGAAAAAGATGGGGAGAAATGCGGCCACAAAATCGCAGGGAAAAACACCACGAATCTTAAGGGACATCTC
>OMKL01123897.1:24992-38967 GCA_900302295.1 Parasudis fraserbrunneri
TGTGTGTCACTGTGTGTGTGTGTGTGTGTGTGTGTGTGTGTGTGTGTGTGTGTGTGTAGTCCAAATTCCTCTTAGGGAAAGAAAAATAGTGCAGAAAGGACAATGAAAAGAGCTTTAAAATGAAAAAGATAGCCTTGATGTTTTCAGATGCCTTGTACTTGACAGCAATACAATCTTCACACTGTGCTCACGTTTTAGAATGATGTCGGGTCATCGGTCACATCAAATACATTTGGCACCTTCTCGCTGTTGAACTGAAAGACTGATTGGACTACTATCGCCTGAGACACCAGTTTGCAAGTTCTGGTGCATTGTCTTATGTGGCCAAAATATTACTGAAGTTATATAATTTGACATTATCCATGAATTTGCTTTGCGACTATCCTTATTTCTTTAAATTTTTGTATAATGAGCTGAGATAGTAAGGTGTACGTGATTTTCTGGTAGATCATTGGATAAATATGCACAAGAAAAACAAGTATTAAGCAACAAAATAATGCAGGTTTAAGTTTTAGCAAGGCATGAAATTAATTTGACTTCACTGTGTATTTCTGAGATTATTAATGCGTATCAGTGCTACTTTCTATTTCTTTCTTGTTCAACCATGGAAAATTGATTACAATACCCTTCATTACCCAGATGGTCCTGGGAGTTCAAACTAGTAACCCTGCATACAGACAGACAGACAGACAGAATGGATCAATGATCTATATAAAGTGTACAAAAGAATAAGCCAGCAAGGATTTTGATCATTGCAGGCCACGGGTCCGAGCGTTAGAGCACTATCAGATGTACCATTAGTTTATTCAGAGCATCACCCTCTTGGAGCGCGCAGAGCTCTGTGGCCAAGCAGTAGGCAGAGAATCATTCTATTGTTGACAATGGTATGAAGTTATGTGGCTACACTTGCTAGAATGCAAGTTGCAACAGTGAAAATAACTTTTTGAATATCCTCAGATGGGGCTTGATTAGTGTTCCAGTAGTATAGGTTTCTGAAAACCCTTGAGTCTTTGCTGCCAGGGAGCCAAAGGCTGTGTGACACCAACAGCTAGTTCTCGAACAAGCAGGTTTTCGGGAACTGGAACTGACACATGCACAATGTTTCCCACATCTTGCCCACGAAGGACCAAATAGCTGCATTCCTGTTCTCACTGTGCATGTGTCATGTTCCCAGACTGCCAATTCTGGATCCCCAGAAGAAGCGTTTCCCCCCCCCTTTTTTTTTTCTTCAATGACACATCCACCACATTTCACAATATCCTTAATAGATGTTTGACACTAAAGCCACTTTGTTTGACTTGCCTCTTTGATATTTGACTGTTTATTTGATAATGTCTCACACAACAGCTATCTGACTGCAATGTAGAGGATCTGGGATATGGTAGATATGATCCTGTCCAGCTTTCCTTCCAACTGTTTTTATGTTCCAAGAAATTCGAGGCATGGTTTGCTACCTGTCTGAGTGATAACATCAATGGCAGATGTATACAGTAGTGATGCAGCAACAGCCTCTCTGGCCAATAAGCAGGGATATCTCCATGGTGAAAGCCTCTCTGACCAATAAGCAGGAATATCTCCATGGTGAAAGCCTCTCTGACCAATAAGCAGGAATATCTCCATGGTGAAAGCCTCTCTGACCAATAAGCAGGAATATCTCCATGGTGAAAGCCTCTCTGACCAATAAGCAGGAATATATCCATGGTGAAAGCCTCTCTGACCAATAAGCAGGAATATATCCATGGTGAAAGTCTCTCTGACCAATAAGTAGGATTATCTTCACGGTGAAAGCCTCTCTGACCAATAAGCAGGAACATCTCCATGGTGAAGTCATGACTTCAGGTGTTTTATCTATCATATGTCTCATATCATATCAGTTTTTAGGATGGCAAAGACATTTGCAGTTTGTTTTGATTTAAGAATGAACTTTTTTAGGAGAGTCAATATTTTTTGTCAACATGAACAACATGAAAAACAAGGAGGTCAGACTATAATCTTTGATGTTATCAAGATATACAACCTGGGCCTGCTCCATTAAAAATGAAAAGGGATCTAGATTTAACACCGCTTCATCATTTCAAGCTGAGACAGTCACTCATTAATGATCACTGATACAAACTGAGAAGTCCTGGGACATAGGGAGGAACAATATGTACAGTATGAACACTGAAGAAAATCCACTTCCAGAATTTGAGATTGATTGACCCAACCCTGCATTAATGCTGTGGTTTCTTGGTATGGGTTGAAATACCACCTGGCCATTCAGAACTTAGTTAACTGTTAACAGTTGACTGCATTTACTTCTGGTTCTATGTGCATGTAACCCATATTGAGGTAAGTTGAGTTTTAAATTGAGTTACTAAATAGTGCCAATGTTCTAGCAAAGTCAAATAAGTGTTACAATTATTTTTTTCAATGCACATTTAATGCAATTTTCAGGCTGGGGTACAGACAGGGCAAAGGAGAGCCACAGTCAGGCCTCGAAGAGGTGAGTAAATTGTTTATTTTTCAAAGTAGCATTCAGCCACACAGGGTAAAACCCTGTCAATATCTAATGCCACAGTTTTCAAAAACTGTAATGCAGAGAAGAGGAGCTTTTGGGGACTCTTGAAACCTTATCCTTACTTATCTCCTCATCTCACACCTGTTGTTTTTATTGTCTCTCCTTACCTGCCACCTTAAATCAAGAATGAGAGTGAAAGTAATTGATTAGCGGAGGTAGTTGTCTTGTGAGACCACCGACAAATGCTGTTTGTATGAATCTTTTGTCTCACTGCCCAAATACTGTAAAATCTGTAGGATATGTTCCTCTGTGCCTAAAAAAAATTGATATTTGGGAGTTTTATGTCTTTGGACTTTATAGTGAGTGTGGAGTATTTTCTCTAACCAATTGTTGGGGAAAATAACACTCACTCCTATTTTCATTCATATGCTCTTGTGCTTTATTAGAAACTTAAATTATTAACTGGGGAATTAACCTATGGTCCTTTCATGCTGTCTCACAGTTGACATGATTTTCTCTTTTCTCAATGAGTGATGCCCCATTTTGTGATAATGGTTGAATAAACCCACATCAAAGCTTTTCATCTAATATCTATGCTTGTATTGCAGTGATAAACAATCATCTAGGCACAACTGTGAGGCAGTTCCCCTCCTTCAACAACCACCCTTGAAATTCCTTTGAGCAAGGCACTTAATTCTCAACATCTCCTGTGGAACTGCTCAGTGACCAGCAGTAGAATATTGTAGTTGCTGTGTGTAATAGGCAGATTATGGCATTTAATTAGTCTCAAACCCCATGCACATAAAAACCAGGCGCGTGCACGTGATACGAGTGCACAGAACCGTATCCGCAAGGGGAAAAGCATCCTTGCGAGGGAGCATTTCTGCTCCACATGTACAAATGCGGCGGAGATGGAATAGACAGTGGCTGATGTCGCCACTCCTTTGATTGGTCATTTCCAACACCCACAGTCTCTGGCCGCATTCTAACGATTCCCAACCCTGTTTAGCTCAAAAGCCCGCCCCGTAGCATGACAAACTTCCGTGCCTCTGATGTCGCGCTGTGATTGGCTGAGACGCTCTCACTCTGGTCTCTTTCTCTCTACTGTTCATCAAACTGTTAGCTAGAGGCTAACGTTATGCTAGCCAGCCTTATTGTCGCTAAAGTCTTCTGTGATGGGAAATCAATGAATATAATGTTTATAATGACATAATGTTTGTTAAAATAGTTAGCTACCTAACTAGCCACTTCATTGTCTTTAAATTGTCTTAGCAATTTTCGCCAATAGATAAATGGACTGCATTTATATAACACTTTCATCTGAAGAGCTTTACAACTTGTGTCTCACATTCACCCATTCACACCGGTGGTGGAGAAAACCATGCAAGGTGCCAACCTGCTCGTCGGGAGCAGTTAGGGGTTGAGTGTATTGCTCAAGGACACTTCAACATGCTGCCAGGAGGAGCCGGGGATCGAACCGGGAACCTTCAGATTACCAGATGACAGCTCTACCTCCTGAGCCACTGTCGCCCCCAGGTGCCTAAGCAATCTACTGCTGGGTCCCTCTGCCTGGTTTACACTGCAGATTAGTATTCTTGAAGCATCTGTTTTATTGTGCTATCTGCCTAATTTTGTTGATGTACCAGCTTGAATGTAAATTGAATGCATATGTAATGAAAAGGTCTCTGAATATTTGGCTGAGTTTATGTCTGTTGCTTGCCTTTTTGTAGTGTATGTGGACAGGAATCTTTCAAGTGTGTGTGCGTGTGTGTTTATTACATATTTAATTTCTTTGTCCTATTTACTCAGAATTACACAGTAACAGTAGATGGTGGATGAGTTCATGTGCCACTTTCATCAATTTCTACCTAGGCTATATCATTAAGAGCAGGGAGAGGGAGATTTTTACCTTCTACAATGCCTGGTGGATGAGAGAAGCCTAGAGATTAGCTTGCCTGAAGTGGAATTCTAAGTCATTCCAAGTCCCATTCATTCATCATTCTTATGCACAAATTTTATCCAAACACCAAATGTAATCTAAATTCATTTTAAATTATCTTAGAGTCATTGTGAACCATTAATAGTGTTTTTTTTTTTTTTTATCCATATTGATATGTATCACAATCTTTGAAATGAATGTAAGAGATTATTATTTCTATTACAATAGCTGGGCTAAAATGTCAACCAATTATTTTGACTAACACTAATAGCCCTGCGATTGTTACATCAGATAAGTCATCAGTTCTTTTCTACATTTTTTCCCAATCTAGACCAATAACAGAGCAGGGGCAAAAATAGAGGAGCCAGCTGCTGTTGCTGTGTGCTTAACATACATCTCTATTAAGGCTAAGAAGAAAACACACCTACATAACTATACTACGACAGCCATAGTACATGATTCACATCATTCTTATACTCATCAAACCAATCAGTGACCTTTTGTGCCCTGTGGATGGGGGCATTGTCATCCTGGAAGAGACCATTCCATCCATTCCATCCGGATAGAAATGTTTAATTATAGGATAAAGGTGATCACTCAGAATAACTTGCATTGGGGGCGTCTATAGTGTTCTTGTGCAGTGTGTCGAAACTCTGACTAAACACCAAGTTAAATTGTGGCCAATGAAGACAGAGTCGTAGTAAGGTTGACCATTTACTGTCACACTGCCTCACTAACATGCTGGTGAAAACTGTAAATAACTGAGTCTGTGTTCTTAACTAGATGTTACATTGTACATAGCTGTAAATATGAATATACATTGCTGTGTTGCACTGTAGGTAGCAATTACTCTGGCTACTAGCATTGCTGATAGTTTGTACACTGTACTATGATGCTTAATAGTGGATGTGTTCCAACGAACAGGCACGTGCACAGATAGGGCCCATAGGGGGCTTGAGCCCCTATCCTTTTGCCCTCAGAGCCCTTTTTTTTTGGGCTGGTGGACCTGCTGCGGGACTGTTTTTCAGAGGCTGTAGCGTGCTCCTTTTTTGAGCCAGTGATATCATATGCAACTAGACAACCTAAAGTATCCATTGATACCAACCTTGTCATGCTAGCTTGTCGGGAAGAGGGCTAAATGATGCTCCAAAGTTAGGCTAAGTTTTGGAGAGGGAAAAACTGCCATGGCCATTTTCAATGGGATCTCTTCACCTCTCATCTCAAGATATCTGAATGAACATGGGTTCTATGGGTAGCCATGAGTCTCCCCTTTACAGACATGCCCACTTTATGCTAATCCCATGCAGTTTTGGGCAAGAACCATGCAGTTCTTTGCATGCAGTACAAATGTGTTATTTCCGGCTATTCTAAAAATGGTGTATTTGACCATTTCTGCATATTGGGGTCCCTGAACAGTCTTGGAATTGCATACATTGGGTATGACTGGAAATCTAAGACTCTTATGGATCCAATGGGCCCAATTGTATTCATGTGTGATGAGGTTAGTTCCCATAGAAGCCATTTCATTGTAGTGAGACCATTTATTTTTAAACTGGAGCTCACTGTATAAAATGACCTATTGTGACCTAGGATAATCACAGCCTCATGAAACTTTACAAGCACCACCTAGAGACCTCGGTCATTCAGAGAATGTATGGCTTTCCTATGTTTATTGGCCATAAGGGGGGGCGGCTGAGCAATTTCCAAGGTCAAGGTCTTGGTTCTAACCGGTCTATGGTTTCTTCATGGAATAATGTGTTTCAGTAGAATTTTAACAGGTCCCATGTTATGAACATTTGTGATTATGGATGGTGGCGGTGTGGCAATGTTGGGGTGGGAATAGTGCATCTTGGTCAACGGCATCAGATTCATTTCAGAAGAGTGGGGGCCAAAAAGTGTCTGTGGACTTTGGGAGCACCTTGATTGCCTTTACTCAAAAATGAAATGCTTTGGACCTGTCATTTCAATGCAATATCATGAATTAACCAATTCATGTGAACTTTCACAAGAACAAGTAGCCTACCAACAGTCATTTTATTTAGAAATAAAGTTGCAGCAGCACATCAGCAGGTCCTCTCTCATAAAGAAGATGGTAAAGAAAGAAAAATAGTCAGGTAATTATTATGTATTTAACAACAAACCTTATCTTGGGAAAAACAAGCAAACACAAATACCAGCTCCGTTTATTTCCTAACTGTGCTTGCAATGCAATATAGTATACTGTTCATTTGCTCTGAGTCCGATAAGGTAAAGGTGTGCTGTGGCGCGAATAATTTCAGCACCAAGGACAAGGCCTGAGTCCGACGCGCTCCATATAACATCGACACTGGACAGCACCTAGCGCAGCAGGGCGCAGACCACTTGACTTACACTGCCACAATTACATTAGTTAACAACATTAAATAGAACATTAACATTTAACATATTCAAAAGAAAACGCTTAACGGCATTTGTAAAAGTTCAAAGTGCCACTGGAACTGGGGCATAATGCATATCACACAGTATAGGCCTAAAGTTCATTCATTTTCCCCTCAGACTTTGCCGAAATAAAAGTGTGTCTGGAGCATCTGCACTGCTGACTGAACTGTCTCTGGTGAGACATCTGTGGACTGGAGCACCCGAGCCACTCTTCCGCAGAAGAGAGCAGTTTGAGAGACACTTTCGATCCAAGGAAAACACTGAATTGTGTCATCAGTGCCTGTAGTCCTGGTGCTTTTTTGCATGCTTCTGTGTTTCCCCCCCCATTCTGATTACTTCATCCAAAGTGTCATAGACCGCTTCGTAATTATCCAGCAAGGATGTTACTGCCCCGGTTCTGGCTGTCCAGCGAGTGTGGCAGAGCGGTTGGAGGCCACTGGCCCAGTCACTGATGGGTGAGGCAGGAGAGCTGCCTCACTGATGGTGCTAAAGATGGCAAGTTGTTTTGGTGAGTTATTGATTATTTCATGTATGTCGTGAACTACACTGAAGGCACCACATACAATGTTGCACTTTGAAGCAGCCTCTTGAAGTATTAAGTTTAAACTGTGATTGGTGCAACGCACTGAGACTGCTTTTGGGTTAATGTCTCTAATACGTTTAGCCACACCTGACCTTTGTCCCTGTAGAACAGATGCGTCATCGTAGGTTTGCCCTCTCATGTCATCAATGTCAAGGCTGCATCTAAGTAATAAGTCTTTGATTGTAAGGGTTATTGATGCTGCGTCAGTATTAGGACAGTCATACATTCCAATGAAGTCCTTGTGAAATCCAAGTTATTGATTTGGGGACAATGAGATGCCTGGCTAGCAAGCCAGCCTTTTGTCAAACATACTATCAGATCATATTCACTGTTTGTTAACCATAAGCAAAGTTATAGACAGAAAGACTTGCTAACATAATGTTAGCTTTCTGGGTCATTGTCAATGGCACATGGGAGACATTTGCCTTCAGGCCCTTTCTGCCAGAAAACCAAACAAGCGCATTAACTGTGATGAGGCTCTAACCGTGTTGTCGAAAAATAATGCACATCCTCCAGACAACCAGAATCAAATATTCAGCCAGGCCATGGTATAACCGCTCTTAACACGCACAGCATTGAAACAATTGTATTGGTTGCAATGTACGCTATGTAAATGTGTAAATCTGTTAAATGTGGGGGGGGGGGGGGGCAATGGCCCCTTGGACCCTGTGCTTCTGGCGCCACTGATGTTGGTGGGGTGAGTGCCCTTTTTCTTTTTGCTTGAGCCCCTGCCCCCAAAAATGTCTGTGCACGCCCCTGCCAACGAAAACAATTGGCAATGTTCACGGGTGGGAAGACGGTGGGGTATTAGTCTTGGTCTTTGCATTAGCGATTCCTACTGGTTGGTCGGGGCGCCTGTTAAGTGGGGAGGGGGTGTGGGGGAGATAACGTGAACCTCCGCGCGCGATACGCTCTCCCAGTGAAACTCCTCGCTGTCAGGTGAAAATAAGCGGTTGGTGACTCCACATGTATTGGAGGAGACATAGTCTACACCCTCCCCAGACCGACAGAGCATAGCGCAACGACCAGGACCCTTTGATTGATTGATTGAGATTCTTTATTAACAAAACAACATACTTCAACATACACCGGTACAGTTTACACAGTACAGAACAGTTCAGTATGAGGTCTGTTAATCGGATAAAAACCCAAATAAGTCTTTCAACTTGTTTAAATTGGGGTCCTTGGTACTCAATTCATGGTGATTGAATGATTCCCCCTGACACGGGGAATTGGCAAAACGACTAAAATTGGGGAGAAAATGGGAGAAAAAGGCACAAAAAAAGAAAAAAGAAAAACTTGTATTGATTTGCAGTGACCCTTCCCTCTAAGAGGACAAGTGGACGCAAGCCATGCCAGGGAAATGCCCCCCACAGTCGGTAGGCCTATAGCCTACTGTATATTAGTCTAGTTTTTATTGTTCTAACTTCATGGTGTTTAGTCTTTGTCTAGTTTTAGTCGGTTAACAAAAGGGCTGCCGAGAAACATTTTTTTGTCACTATTTGCCATGCCTTATGATTGTCCTGCGTGTGGCAAAGGGTTTCAGACCCTGCATGACCTAAAAAGACACCAGAAGACACCAGAAACGTGTCCATGCATAGTTCGATCTTAAGTAGTGGAGTAATTCTGTATATAAAAAATTAAGCAATGATTATTCATTGTCAATGTATGTAGTTAATCTCTGGGTTTCTCTCATCCACCAGGCACTGCAGAAGGTAAAAATCACCCGATATGTTGTGAAAAGGTAAGGTAAAAATATATTATAAACACTCTCAAATTAAACGCATAGTCATTGTTCCATTTTATATCAAATTTGATGGAGTAGCCTACAGAGCCAAAACAACTATTCAGACATACGACTATATACAGAAGCAGGAACTGCAAAGCCTTTTCTTGTCCCTCTCGACTCAGATATTCAATATGTAGGTCTACTGTACCTGTGTCTTTTTTATTTCTGTGACCTTTATCTTGCCATATTTACCCAATTTGTATGAACTTCCTCAGAGAAAATGGTCAAGGTCATCAAATATAAAATCACTGACAATGCTCTCGTTAGCGAAAAGGTCCTATACTCGCCCTGAATATTAAATCAGTCTAGTGTCATAATAACCAATAGAGTGGTACAATAGATCGTGCAATGGGACAGTGCCGCTCTGCCCACTTTGTGTATGTTTGCGATGAGCTGTAATAGACTGTCAGTGGAATCATAATTGTAGGCTATGCTCCTCAACTTGAACGAAATGTGATTAAATCAAGAAATTCGGCAGCAACAATTCCAATCGTTGCTGCCATCGTTGCGACGATTGCAAAATGCCCGAAAACTCTTCAACATCCCGGTGCTTCTAGCCTGCCTTATCCTCCATCGACAATACCCTCTGTTCTGCCTGTATACTGCATTCAATTAATCAGTCGCTGCTGTTGAATAATGCCATATTTCGAAAGTTGCCTATGCCGTAGGCGTGTAAATGTCTCCCTCTCTCTCTCACACTCTCTCACTCTCTCTGTGTGTGTGGATAGGTATCGGGCAGCGGCGCTGTCCAAGGTGCTGCATTCTGCCCCTCCTCTCCCCAGTACACATCATAGAAAGACACGTGATGCGCTGTCTCTGGATTCTGACAGTCGCTGGATAGGCTCAGCGGGGAAGCAGATTGCACATTTTCTTCCTCAAAAATACTGGATTTTCCCGCTATCCTAATGGTTTAATTTAGTTTATGGAGAAACAAACTGCCGAAGAAGGAATAGTCAAGGTAATGTACCTCTGTTCATGACTTTACATCTTTAGGTTTAGTTTGTCAAAAGTGGACCCATCTTCTTCTCTCTGTTGATGCTGTGATTCACTTGAAAGCAGAGAATATGTAGGTTTCACAGCGGATCTGAGATTTGAGGTAGGCAATCAAGAAGACCACGAAATCGCGATTTTCGTGATCTAGAGAAGCTTATCCTCAAAACTGAGTTGATTGGCAAGCAGTCGCAGTTTTTTTTAGTAGCCTATGAACTGTTTAAGGTTCTCAAGTAGCCTCAAGAAAAAGCTAAATGCATCACTCTCTTGATTTGAGTAGGTTACCATTCATATGCATATGTTGTATTGTTTTAGCCTACATATATTTGAATATGGAAAATTATTTAGATGTCATCTGTTAAAATGTAATGTCCAGGCTACCTGGCACAAATGATGGTGGAAATGGGCAATTTATATTAAACACTAAATGCTGGTGCCAAGAATTGCATTGACAGTCAGTATTGTAAGCATGATAGCTATTCAAATGAGCTTTGCTGGCAATATGTTTTATCGTTGCTATTTGTTTGGAGATTGCAGTTTACTCCAAATACATTGCCTATAAGTCTTTTATCAGTTCTCGAGCGTCCATATTTTGTTGAAGCTTTAGTTTTTCTTTTCTTTGAAATGGCAGGGTAATCGCTGCTTGGCTATATTTTGGGCTTCTGTCAGCCTTAAGCATTAATATGGCGTTATGGAGGTTAAAAAGAAGAAGCTTAATCGCCCCACAATACTGGTTGAAACTTGTGATGGAGAACGAAAATAGGAGACTATTCTTGTATACAGGGTCTGAGATCCAACAGTAGGCGAATCTTTACACAATCCATGCATTGTGAATCAACGCACTTTCCCTTATACTACTGTGGTGTTGGGAATGGGATATTATGGAATGTTGGCGCAAAAAAACACAATTTGCCGTTTTCAGAAGTTGTAATTGTGGTTTGAATGTCAAATAATAATCTCATTAAGTAATGAGAGTGGGATATTGGAGCTTGCAGAGGGGCGGGCAGTTTGTTTGTCCTGTGTTGTTCCAAATGTATACCTACTAGGCTACTGCAGATTAACGGATTAGAACAGTTTACTCAATGAACCTAGCCCACTTTATGGATATTTCTCTTTGGGTGAGTATAATCATTTATTTTAGTGAGGCTAAATTCTTAAAATCTTAATGCGATTTTTGTTTTTGTCACTTGCCTCTAATTTTCTTGAAAGGTGCGTGAATCAGTGCATGCTTGTTTTCTATTCCCATTACAGGGCGAATGCCTGTGCAAAGACAATTATTGCAACTGAGACCAACGGAACACGTAGACTATGCATGGATTCAGTTACACTGACGTATATGCTACAGTACAATAATATACACTAGGCTACAGTATATTTAAGTCGTGGTGATTTTAATCTAATTACGGTAGCCTATGTTGTGTTTGCCATACGTGCACACACACACACACACACACACACACACACACACACACACACATCTGATCTCTCCAGATAGACGACTGTTGCCAAATAGGCTTCTCCTGGTTTCATCACAGGAATACATTTGAGTTTGGCTATTTTGTAAGTAGAATCAGACATTGGTATACAGTCTATTGTTGAATCAGTTATATATTGTTAAACGTGTTCTTCTTTTGCAGATAGCTTTGGGACCGAGGACTGCCTTGACAGACTGCTCATTTTGCTGTGCCTATCAGACAGGGTTGTTCCATATGGCATTTTTTCCACATCGCTTCTGAGGATGCTGGGTGAAAAGCCCCGAACAAGGCTTCCAGTTGCCCGCCAAAGAACGTTGGCATGAACATGAAGATTAAAGCCGCCATTTCAACTCCAGTAAAACCGTCCTTAGTCTAACTGGCACCAAGAGTGCCCCTGCCATTATTACAAAACTAGACCAAGTGTGCCCAGTGGATAGCCTATTTGAATCTCTTACACTTTACTCTAAATATCTGGGCGAAAGAGGAGTAAAAAATCATATGGCAGAGAGGACCTTTAAACAGTTCAAACTATTTTGGCCCTGAGTTTGAGGTTTGGCCATTGGCCTGGGTGCGAAGTAATGATATTCGCTCCCGGAAATTAGTGTTGGCCAAGCTCGTTGCTATGCAAATATAATAGCCCATTTACAATAGCTTTCTGTTTTACAATGCGTCAGGTAATACCAATATATCCGAGTGGGCAGTCTATATCACTCTATTTGATCAGAGTAAGCCCAAAACACATTTGGCTTGAATAAAAGCCTGGAAACAAACAAACAAACAAACACACAACAAACAAAAAACAATATAGTATAGCCTATATATCAAGCTCAAGTCTAGTCACACCATGGTTTTAGCAATGCGGCATGGTGGCCATCTCTTATGGGTTGGCCTACTTGTGTGCTGTTTGGTAGAGATTGGCACATGTCTAGAATTCACAGGTGCAGAGGGACAATGGGCTAGATTTCCAATGTGGAATGCGTGCTGCGAAAGTGAAATGAGTTTCAACATGAAAACAAAGAGTTCTCATGGGCTGCTAGTTTACTTCGACGACGAAGGTTTTTGTGACTTTTTAGAACTTCTCATACACAATGGTAAGCTCAGCCTTCGCTTCTCGATCTTCTGCGCCGAGCCAGCGACCGTTCTAACTGACACGGCTGTCAATGACAGTCAGTGGCACGCGGTTACAATAAGGAGAAACTTTAAGAACACAACACTAATGGTGGACAAGGAGGTAAAATGGGTCGAAGTGAAGTCTAAAAGACGGGATATGACTGTCTTCAGTCATTTGTTTCTTGGGGGAATACCACCGGAATTACGATCAGTGGCATTACGACTCACATCAGCTGCCGTCAAGGACCAGGTGCCTTTCACTGGATGGATAACGGACATACAGGTTAACAAAACGGAGTCGGTGATGGTCAACAGTGAAGGGGTCATTAATGATCTCTGTGGTGCAGCCAACATGTGCTTAAATGGAGGAGTCTGCAGTTTAATTGACGATGAGCCAACATGTGACTGCTCAAGGACTGGATTTCAAGGAAAGGACTGCAGTGAAGGTAAGACATCTGTCTCTGTTTGGACCACAGTTCTTTACAACTCGCTGTGTAGAAGAGATGACAGCTACGGCCTGTTTTTATTTATTTAATTCATTGTTTATTTATTTATTTTATTTATTTATTCATATTTAAAGTAGCCTATACAGTCAATGCAACCAACTTCCAACATAAAATCATGCATTCCCTTCCTGTTCTCGTCTACAGCCATATGCCTGTCTTAGATTTCAGGCTTGTACCATCCTCTTGACACATGTCATAGTTATTTTTAATGAGCAAATCTCCTGCAAGGCCTCATTAGCCAAACACACAGGTGTTCTTCATCCCCAGAGGTGCCTTCTACTCATCTGTGAAGAGGGTGTCAGGGGAATGGTTGACCTATGAAATCCCATCTCCAGTGGTTTACCTCAAATACAATAAACATTCACAAGTCCAACTAGAATGTAAAGTTTGTGAACGAACTTAAAGTTGGCTTGACAAAGCCACACTGTAATCAACAGAAATATGTTAACATCTCCAACAAGCCATCCCCCAACTCTCCTATAGTTCTGAGGGATAACAGATAGACCAACCTGGAAAAGGGGAAGGACTCAGTTTATTGAGATTTAACCCTTTTCTGAGTCCAACAAATGGAATAAGGGATAAGGGGTTATATATATAGGATGGAGTCATGGAAAAAGGACAAGGTGTGTGTGTGTGTGTGTGTTTGTGTGTGTGTGTGTGTGTGT